>JAPMOQ010028155.1:209251-239398 GCA_026543055.1 Argiope trifasciata | reverse complement strand
TTGAAATATATATATATATATATATATATATATATATATATTTCAAACCCAAACATCGCATGTTCAATCCTTGGCGGAATTCAACTTGCATTTTGGCACAATTCAGCCAATACCACCCCCACATTATGAAATAATAAACCGCAAAATGTGTTGGAGTTAATTTCTAAGTAAAAAAATGTAGTCACGCCAAAAATACCGCCACATTCTATAAACGGTTAGAAAATAATGCAATACAATGGTATGCTGCTGTTCCACTTCACATTTATTTACTATCGACTGAACAACACTTTTCTGCCTTTCTATGCATGAGCTGCCTACTGGTCGCCTTATTACTGATTGTAATCCCGGTATTAAGGTGGGTTCTCGCGAAGCTTACTATTGCCCGCAGTCGTTGCCTCTTTGCTGTGGTCCTGTCAGTGTCCTCGTGTGAACAGTTGAGGCAACGTGGACAACGTTTTTCCCGACGGGACAATTATTCGCCATTGCCCCATTGTGGTCAAGTAATTTTCCGGAAGTAAGCGGGGTCTTCTATTGAGGGCAATAACAAGCCTCGCGTAAACCCACCTTAATGCCGATATTCAGACCATACGATGCAAAATTGAGTTTAGGCTTTTATTTGCTGAAAGAAATTATATATTAACACTTTAAACTTGGGGGATCTTGACAAAAGTATGCTAAGTAAATAGTAGATAAATCGTAGTACTATACTTTCTGCCTTTAATGTGTTAATACTTGCCCTTCAAAAAAATATTGGTTTTTAAATGATTATTTTTTTGCACAATCTACTTTACAAATGTATTCTAATTAGTCTTTTATCTTTAAAAGAGTATAAAGGTATTGTAATGATTTTTAATTTTTGATAGATGATCACATGAGTAGAGTTGGTAAAAGCAAATTTGTCTATTGAATTTATATATTTGATTTCAAAGTTTGTAAACAATTTGAATTGAATCATTATTTTCAATCGTTGCGCACTTTTGTAATGACGAAATTTATGAAACCGATAAACTGGCAGAAAATATCAAGTGGGAAAATAATGGAAAACTTTTAAATGACAGTATTATTTCACACCAGATCCTTTTCGTAAGATTATTTTCTTTGCACTATTGAGTCTATTTTGTATGTAACTAGAAAAACTTGTAAAAAATGGTATTATTAATCTCCATACACACAGTGAAACAAGTAAGCCTGATATAGTAAATATCTTATAAAATGCTTGTAAGCTTTTAAGGTATCCAACTGCGTTAAAAACATTGGTATAGATTACATTGGCGATTTTTTATATTGTTATTTCGTGTAGTTGAGATTTTCTTCTTCTCAAAACAGTTTATCATTTTTAAGAAAAGGAAGGTATGACTTTTCATCCAGGGCAATTTATTTTTCAGCTAAAATTTGTGGGTCGATCTTATTTTAGCCCACCTTTAGTAACTTTTTCAAAATCTCACCAAATAATCAGCGATAATGGTTCCAAAATGGCAACCCTGACAACATCTGAAGAGAAATGCGGTAACCCTACGGAGCGCTTATTTTGTACGTCCGATCGCTGCGAAGTCTAATACCCACCCACTAATCAAATACTTTCGATTTGGCGAGATTTTGAAAAAGTAGCCAAAGGTGGGCTATAATAGGATTTTACCAAATTTGTCTTTAATTTTTTCAAAACTTTCGATTTTCATAATATTTCTCCTCCGTAACATGATACCTCAAAATTTAATAGAGGTATTTATATAAAAATTTCTGGTGCATTTTAAATAATACGGACGATGAAATGAACCAAATATGTTATTGTTAGTGAAGGTTAAGGGTGTTTTTAGATAAGGTGTTTAAGATAAAAAGGTTAAGGGTGTTAAAGGTGTTTTTAGATAAATTTTAGGTTTTGAATTTATGGTAAAAAATGCCTTTATACACATATTTTTACCCATAACTTCTTTGCGTCTCTAAACGTTTCTTAGATTTTGGTTCATCTCATTCATCATAATATTCTTTAACTTGTGTATAAAGAAAAATAGGATTGCTTCATTGGAAGTTTGTGTAGAATGTTAACCATTTTGGTTCAATTTCCTTAAAATTTATTAAATTTTTTTCTATTTCTCAAAATATATTATATTTTCAAATATCTTTTTTGTATTTATAGTATTTTGTATTATAATTGACAATACATCTAAAAACCATAGTTTAAAAAACCCAATTTGTCAAAAATTTTCCTTCAAACGTAGGCGCATACCTGAATTATAAGATTCTTGAATTTTTATTTTGCATCATAGGGTAAACATGGGAAGACTAGAATAATTTCATCTTAACACATGATTTGCCATTTGCATTGAAATTCCAGAATCCAAATCATTTTCATTCCCTAATATACACGAATAAATTTATTTTTAACTAAATTGATAAAAAATTATTTGTAAAATATATACTCTACTTTAAGAGCATGGCTTGTTCGCCATAGTTTAGTTTTTGGGTATTACAGTTATCTTTGCAATAGACCAAAGGATCTTTTTCAAAAATGTGTTTAACCTTTTAACCGTTTTGGCCAACTGCTACACCTTCATCCATTTATCGAATTTTGATAGTAGCAAAAAGTAAACCATTTATAATGATTATAATTGAATATTAAAATTGCTTCGCATAGATAGATAAGTCAAGTATTCAGTGGGTTTCCATTTGAATCAAAAGAAGAAAGTATTCCCCAAATAGAAGGTATCAGCTTATTTTTTTTAAAGCTTTAGGAATTCTCTGTATTACATGAACAAGAAGGTAAAAAGAATCAAAATTCCCAGCTTTCATTTTCTGGAACTTATAAGACAAACTTCCAAAACCAATCATTTTTTTCTGTATCAATTGATTTCCCCACAAAATAATTTAAAGAAAATTTTCGCATATTCATCCCAATGTCGGACTTAAATATTTTGAGAAAAATATTTTCTCGGCAGAATTTTTAAAACAACTTTTTTTTTATTTTACAGGATGACCCTCTAAAATGAATTTCATGAACGAGAGAAGCGGAGTTCCTCCTAAAAAAGAAAACTCAGTCGATATGGAGGGGAACGACAGCTTCTGGCTGCAAATAATGGCTGAATGCGAAGCCAACTCGCCAAACAAGCTCCCTTCTTCCAAATCGCTGCTGTTCCTTGGCGACAACGACGCACAGAAATCACAGTTGGTTGCTAGACTTCAAGGAAGTAGCGAAAAATATCGCAAGGGAAATGGCCTTGAATATTATTTCCTAAATGTGAGAGATGAATATGGCGAAAACCAAACCAAGCTGGATGTATGGGTGTTGGACGATGACCCATCATTTCAGAGACTCCTAAAGTACGTGCTGAATGAAAATACCATATCAGATACCACTGTAGTTCTAACTGCAACCATGACGAAGCCTTGGGATATGTTTCGATGCATTTGCACTTGGGTTGAGATTTTACAAAAGCATATAGAGAATTTGCAGATTCCTGCAACTGCCTTAGAAGAGCAGAAGTCAAAAGTTCTACGCCGTTTCCAAGAATACGCCGAACCTACGATGAGCATCTACGGAAATTTGGAGGAGCAGAGCAACTCGGCCGAAATAGAAAATAATTTAGGACTGGAAATAATTGTAGTGATTACCCAAACAGAATACATGTCGGTGCTACAGTCTGAATTTGGCTACATTGATGAACATTTCGATTTCATTCAGTTTTCACTCAGGAAGTTTTGTTTAACCTATGGGGCAGCTCTTCTCTACCTTTCAGTGAAAGAGGACAGGAACTGTGATATATTGCTAAAGTATATTTTACATAAGATATACTCCTTTCCATTCAGAATACCAGCCATGTTTTTGGAAAAAGACTCGATATTTGTCCCAGCAGGCTGGGACAGCGAAAACAAGATCCAGGCCCTTGCCGAATCCTTGGCGACCATCGCGTTCTCTTCACCTTTTGAAGATGTCATAGTGAAACCTGGTCGTCTTTCTGACAGTAACAGAATATTATTAGAAGTAGAGGCCCAAAACGATCAAGAATTCCTCGCATCTATACAAGCACAACTGCTTAGGCAGCCAGTGGAGAATGTTTCAGAATTCAGTAGAGATGGCACTGTTTCTTCAACAGTCACGCCAAGAAATCCGCCAAGGAGAGTACAAAGATCACCTCAAAAGAAACAGTTGGAATCTAAGTTATCATCTGGAGAAGGAGACACCGTTTTGCAGTCTTTCTTCAAAAGCTTGTTGAAAAGGCAAACCAGTGCTCCTGCTGAAAGACCAGCAGGATTTTCATCAAGCAGGAATCATGCTTCCACTGCATCTGGTTCTTCCTCCAATTTCGACAGAAGCACATCTCTTGAAAACACTTCTAGTACTTACAATAAAGGTAGTTTAGGATCAAAGAGTCTAGGTTCATCTGTTGATTCGTCTTACCAAACTAGACGAAACAGTGAAGGTGAGAGCTTAGAGGCAGTGGAAGAGCTTAATCCAGAAGATAGTTCCACCAGTCGAATTCCAAACGAAACGAACAAAGCTGCTTCAGAAGGAAGCTCAGACCCTTTCTCGGATTTTATGAAGAAGTACAAAGCCCAAGCAGGTGTTGCACAACCGGGCGCCAATACTGAGATCGATGAAGAGCTGCAGGATGTTCATCAGCTTCCAGAATATTTTATGAGCAGTCAAAGTTCTAATCAATGTCCTGCTGATTGCTGTTTCCAGAGTAACGGCACAACATCAAATGGTAATTTTGACACGGACATGGATGGCTGTATAGACAGAGTGAAAAGCAAATATAACCCACCTCTCAGACTTTTATTGGAATCAAACCATGAGCCACTTAAAATGAAAACTAGTTCTACGAAGCCTGTCAATGGGGAATCCAAGAAAGAAATGTCGCCTTCTATAGAAAAAGGAAATCACGTTGCTATGCAAAATTTTGATCCTTTGATCAAAGATAACGTTGAGGAATTTCAGAATCCTTTGTCCTCGTTGCGTGGTAGTTCATTGGCAGCTGGTGATGTCCTCAAAGAGTCATCAAAGGACACCAAGAGTGGATAATGAGGAATGTTTTGTGATTCCTGAAAACCCACTGTAATCTATAGTATTTATTGTGTATTGTTTATCCTCCTTTAAAATCTTTGATGTGATATTATGCATGGATGTTCTTTTATGTATCTATTTCATTATGTCTTGTTGTTGAATGTTTAATTTATTGTATCGATGCCCAGTTATGAGATTTGTTGAATGAAACCTGGATTAACAGTTTATATAAAGAGAGAAAAAACAATGCTACGTTATATTTGTATGTGAGATTTAAGAGTTTTGTGTTCCTACTGAAAATCAAAGGATTTTAGATTATATGAAGATAAAACAATGGCGAACTGTTGTGTTTACTTTAAAAATCTAAATGTTTTGTGGTCCTACTGAAAATAAAATGCTTATAATCTCTATTGTGAACACATTTATGAATGAAATGAATTTTGGATCTTGAATTTAATTTGATTTAATGATGTTATACGATTGCTTGTTTAAAATGTTTGCCTAGCTTAACACCCCAAGTGCTTCCTTCAACATTCGATGGCTTCTTAAAAACAAGTGAAGCATATCTCTCTAGCTAGCAAAAATAAGTATTTTATGTGAGTTATCAAGCTGCCTTGAAACATGTATCATTTTAGTAGTTGTTAGAAGAATGCTTGTCATTTTGTAAAATTTATTGTATTCAAGTGACCTGTATCAAAAAGTAGCAATTTTTGTGTGAAATATATCGTGAATATTGGCTCAAAAAGACTTTGCTTGAAAAAGTGAATTTATTAAAAATAATGTATAATAAAATATCTGAAAAGCAAATCGGGAAGTATTGTTTTCATTTTTCTCATATATGAAAAATTTTATGAAAATAAATGGAAACTTCCTGGTCTATATAAAATTCGTCTTCCCAGCGATATGAGGTCCCATATTCTAATTCTGATTTGGGCATGATTGCTTTTCCCCCAGTGTTCTATATTAGAGGAATTAAATGAAATGTATGAAAAATCACAAAAAGAATTATATCTTAATCTAGCTTTTTGTTTCGGATAATGGACTCTTAACAGGCTGACCCAATTTATATTCTTATTTTTCATGTTTATTTATTTAAACTTTGCACATTTATATTTTATTTATTTTTATTTATTTATTTACTTATTTACTTATTTATTAATTTAATATAATATTTAATTAAAATTTCTAAATAATAATTATTTTTACATAATTTATTATAATATTAATAATTATATTAAAATAATTATATGCACTTTTTCATTTATTTATATTAATATTTTATTAATTTGTTTATGTTTTATTTATTTATATTTTATTTTTCTTATTCTTTTATATGTCTTTTCCTCTATGCTTTAATTTATCTTTAATGCTTTTTTTTATCTTTCACTCTATGCTTTTGTTTTATTTCAATATTTTTTTAGCGCTGCCTTTAGCTTCTTTTACATCTTGTACATATGCATAGGGAAGTTATGTTTGAATAGCGAGTCTTTTGATAGCTATTTAAGTTCTATTTTTTTTAATTGCAATTTGAAGCTTTTCACCGGTGTAACGCCAGTTTCGGCACACACCTAATCATCATCAGAATACATCAGAATATGCGAGGAGTGTGAAAGAGCCTAAACCCCTTTAAAAATGGGTGATGCAAGCTACTGTATGAGTGTCATCTTCATCTACACGTATAATAAAGCTCAATGTGTGTGTGTGTGTGTGTGTGTGTGTGTGTGTGTGTGTGTGTGTGGGTGTGTGTGTGTGTGTGTGTGTGTGTGTGTGTGTGTGTGTGTGTGTGTGTGTGTGTGTGTGTGCGTGTGTGTGTGTGTTGGCACTCTACAGGCTAGACTGTTGGACCTACAGCTACCAAATTTGGTACATGTACACCTTGGAGGTCCGGAATGTGCACCTCGGAGCCCTTTTTCGAATTTTTAATTAGAATTTGAATGAATTAAAATTTAAGCGAAATTTTGACGTTTTTCCGCCATAACTTCCGAAAATATGATCGCATAAACATGATTTTTACATCAATTTAAAGATTAAAAATTAGCTTTCTAATGGTATCAGTGTTTTAATGTATAACTTAAGCGTCTATTTTTAACGAATTTTTAAAGAAATATTTTAACCATGTTTTTTTAGCACGTGACTAGATAAAATAAAAGAATTCCGGAAGTTCAAATAAAAAGAATTATCATCGCAAAATAAATCTACAGAAATGAAACTTTCAGCACGTAACTGGATAAAATAAAATAAATATAAAATGTGCTATTTTCTTTAAAAAATAAATGCAGAGCAAAGGTTTCTACAATCGTTTGCAATATTTATATCATTAACTCCATAAATCTTCTTTATTTACGGTAACCCTGATTGAATTTAGACAGGATATGCATTGAAATCCCGACTGAATGGCATATTTATGTAATCGTTTGCAATATCTTTTTTTCCCTTTCTCGCTTTCTTTAAAAAAACATATTTAATATTTTGGCAAATCATCGAAATTTTTTTTAATATTTTGGAAGCATAACCGATGGTTAAAACTGACTGATTTATAAAATTAAAGAATATTATTAGGAAAAGATGTACTTTTAGAACTTTCCGTCCATCATCTTAAAGAAAATACTAATTTCAGGACAATCAATGTCCGGAATTACTTCAAGGCTAATGAATATGTGATTTAATTGAAAATTTTAGAACGCTTTACTCATGGCGAACCAGCTAGTCGCCAAAGGCGGCTAGTATGAGATAAAGCCAGCCTTCTGTTCTTGGAATCTCAGGGTTCTTTACCCTCAGAAGCTACTGCATCCCCTTTCAATTCTAACGTGGACATGACATCATCATCAACGGAAAACTTGTCAGTTTTGACGACACAGCCTGTTCATGCATATAAGGATCTTTTTAGATTGTTAAATTATTAATGAGGAATTTAGATTTTTAAATTCCATTTTATTACTTGAGAAGTTAAAAATTTTGTACTTACTTGAATCCTTTAGCCAAAAATTTCTATAGGTGAGAATTGAAAATGTATATACTACCAAATAAAAATAGAAATGAAAATCCTAGTTTAAAATCAATGTCCAAGTAAAGAAAGTTTTATAAAATCTGAACTTAAACATTAGAAAAACATGAAATTAAATGTTTTTATTGACTAGTTTAAGGTATCCGCCTACGTTAAAAACATTGTTTATGGATCACATTGGCAATTTTTAATTTTTTAAAAATTATTTCTTGTAGTTCAGACTTTTTTTTTCCAAAACAGGTTATCTTTACTTAAAAAAAGGAAGGCCTGACCTATCATCCAGGGAAACAGATTTTTCAACTAAAATTTGTCTTTCACTTCCATTTTCTCAAAACATTAATTTTCATAAAAATTCCTCACCGTTAACATGATATCTCAAAAACTAATACAGGTACTCAGATAAAAATTTCAGCGTTTGTTTTAAATAATGTAGGCAATGAAATGAACCAAGATTTTTATTCTTGGTAAAACATTTTTTTTTTTAAATTTATAGGCGTTTTTAGAAAAAATAAGTTGGGAATTTATTGAATATGTGTGCATGTATGTTCCCAAAACTTCAATGAATCTCAAGATTTTTGTTAGATTTTGGCTCATTCCATTCATCTTCATATCCTACATTTGTATACAAAGAAAAATAGGTTTGCTGCATTACAATTTTGCTTAGAGTTACCGTTTTGGTAAAATTTCATTAAAATTTACTACAAATTTCCCCATTTCTTAAAATATATTATGTTTTCAAATGATTTTTTTTGTATTTATAGATTTTATTATTGACAATATATCTAAAAATCATAAAGAATTTATAAACAAAAATTAAGATCTTTTCTTTGTACGTAGTCGGATACCTTAAATTTTAGGATAGCATTGAAAGCATTGTTACAGACTTTATATTACATTTGTATAATTTATTAAAAATAAAAAAAAAGCTGTGAATGAAATTGATATATTTGAAAAACCTTTCTTGAGTTTTAAGATAACGAAAATAACCATTTATGTGGGCTAGTAATGGTGGAAAATATATTCATTTGTATATAGTCTAATAATCTATTTGATGACGGTTACATCTATTTTCAAGTTCAATTAAACTTTCTGTTTAACACTATTTATTTTCAGCTGATTCTTGACAAAAGGTAAAGAATAATTATACAAAGGGCGCAAGATAACTAATAAACATACAACAATTATATTTTCGAGGTTCAGACTAGCACTATGAGTAATAAAATGAAGCAATTCTATCGCCAAAATAATATTATTTATGAAGAAATTGGTCAGATTAAAAAAATAACTAAAATTTAACTGCGGCAGTGTCATATATCATTCCATTCCTCTGTTTTTTTTCTAAACATATAATATTACCTACAATAATCAATAAACACGAATCAGCTTGACAAATTCACTATGAAATGCATCACAAAATATCTATCCTTTGAAACGTTGCAGCATTTCTTTTTAATTTAGGGGGATAATGGTTTCAAATTATTTGAATATTTAGTTTATTTCTATTTATTTCAATATTATTTGAATTTCAGATTTTTCCAATTTTTAATTATTTCAATATTTTTTGAATTTCAGATTTTTTCCCAATTTTTATTTATTTCAATATTCTTTGAATTTCAGATTTTTCAATTTCCATTTATTTAGATATTCATTGAATTTCAATAGTCTCCGATTTTAAGACTCCCCCCTCCCGACTTTTATTAATTTCAACATTCTTTGATTATCAATGCTCTTCGAGTTTCAATTTTTTTCCTTCAAATTTCCATTTATTTCAAAAAATTTTGATTTACAATGTTCTTTAAATTTTATATTTTCTTTTCAATTTCCATTTATTTCAACAGTCTTTGATCCTCAATGTTCTTTGAAATTCAGTTTTTTTTTTCCCGATTTCAATTTATTTTAATATTTTTTGAATTTCAGATTCTTTAAATTTTCTAATATTCTCTGAATTCCATGCCCTCGATTTGCTCCTATTGGCTGCAAACAAGATGGAAAAAATGTTACAACAAATATAAAAATGCTACAACAGATGTAAATTTGTGTTACAATTAATAAAAGAGTATGTCACGAAATGTTATTAAAAATTTCGGAAGATAATATAGAAAAAAGTAAAATAAAATATAATATTTTATATCGTTAAATGAGAATTTATACATACTCTTAATTTGAAATTTACAACAACAAACATTTGATTGGATTTCGCAAACAGCCACTGCACACAATATATCTCCCGAAATAGGAAATATTTTATCAGAAAAACAACACCAAGTTTTAAGAAAGAAAAAAAAAGTTATTTTTGAATTAATCATAAAATTTTCAATAAAGTAAATTAATTAATTTTTCTTTCCCTTTTTGGATGCCATAAAAAGGTTTTTTTTATTTTTATTTGGTATGTGCTGCATTTGAGTCGACTAAATAAAAAGTTTGAATGCCTGCCTAAGAAATAATTTAGAAAGTTCCAGATTAATTCATGACTCTTTACAACTTCAGCATACATCCTAAAAAAAAGGAAAATATGTTTTTTATTCATTATGCAAAAAATTATCCAGCGAAGAGGTAGAAATAATTTTACTTTTCCAAATAATTTTCTTTTTTTTATTTCAAATCAGTTTCTCGTAATTGAAAAATGTAAAGGTCTTTAAAATGTCTCGAATTAACTTTTTAAATCTGATTCGAGATGCGAGAAATCATATCATATTAAAAAGATATTGAAATCCAAATTGGATTGTCTGAGTAATTTTCAGGGGAATATCAGACATTAAAGGATTTAACAAAGAAAATTTGAAACGAAATAGAAATTGTTTTTTTTAATTATATTTTCGCTGCAGAAATGAAATCAAATAATAACTTTCCTATGATTGTGAAATCAAAATGTGTTTCGTAAAGAGAAATAAAATCGTCTGCTTATAAATATGGCGCCATTGAATCATATATTGTTTTTCATTCTAAATTGTTCTATAAACTGTTAAAGTGTTTATATTAAAACAATCAGATTCTATAAAGACATTAATAGCTGAGGACAATATGTAAGAATTGCAAGATAATTTTTGTACCTAAAATTTTTTCTCATCAAATATACGAAAGTTGGCAGCCAAATCAAATTTCTCACTGAAAGAAATTATAATACGTAATTTTAATAAAAAGAGAGCATATGATTTTGTAAATAAAAGCTGAAAAAGGTAAAAATTATACAGTATTTTACAATAAACCATCTTTTATTTTAACTTTGCAGGTACTGATTATAAAATTAATATTTTATCAAAATAATCTGCCTTAGTATGTATATGATATTAGCTGTATATAAATAGATGACATCAAAGTTACACAATTAATTAGTTTTAAAATTAATTTAAAATTAATACCTTATACAAAACATAAAAATATTTTAATGTATTTAATGGAAAATAACAACTATCATTGGTTTAAATTCCTTTGAGTTTTTCAATAATTAATTGCTAAAAATCGAACAATAATAGAATATTACAAACACAATTAATGAATAATTAGCGCTTTAAATTATTAAAAAAAGAATACAAAGCTGTTATTTCTGTCCTGTATTTCTATTGAAACCACCATATTTTTCCTGTCAAAAATAGTGCAAAAACATTGGAATCAATATATATAATTATGTGAGATAAATTATTCTTCTTATTAAAAAACAATACTTAAAACTTTTATTTTATAAAAAAGATTGGGTTATACATTAGATCGCTTAATATTCTTTTTAATATTTAATGAGAAAAATCATCCTTTTTTGAATTCTTGAAATAATAAAAATAGTTTAAAATACTCGTGTACATAAAATTACAAATAAACTATTGCAACTATAAGGTATGGAAAAAATGAAGTAAAGTATTTAAGTTAATTAAAGCACAGAAACATTTTTATCGTTAAAATCAAAATTCGGAATTTTAGTTGATAATCCCAGAGATAAAACAGAAAACAGAAAATGCAAGGTTTTATGCAAATACCTTATACTTTCAAAACCGTTTTAAAAATAAACAAATAAATTTTGTATTTATACTTAAAAAAAAATATCTTTCATCCGCTTTCAGTATCTATTATATCTTTAGAAAAGTATGTAAACTATAAACAAGTTTATTTATGTTTACAAATTTATTCCTACATACTAATGTATTCAAAGGACTAGTAAACAATGCAGATTATTGTAAAGGAGATTTTCTATGCATTTCAATGGCAGAAGTATTTTCTGGGCAGAATTAAATTCCTTTTTGATTATAGAATCACAGCAGATACTGTTATTGCAGACTATATTAACCAATAGTCCAAAACTTCTTTAATAAGTTTCATTCATTCCCCATTTTCTAGCTTAAGTCGTCATATTGTACTCTACTGGAATTGAAATTACATTTGATTTCTAACTTTTTTTCATTTAGTATAAGTTGGAGTCAAGGAGTATAATGCAGTTGATATGGCTTCTAAAGGTTGTCCCGAAATGAGCGCAAGACTTGATCGGCCACCATTCGTGCAGTAAAGTATTCGGAGATGGATCAACGTTATGAGAAACAAGATGCCCAAGGTCAAAATTGGAAACCTAGTGAGGTTCCTACAAGATAAAGAGAACTGATCCCATATCCAAGCGCTGTATATATTAGGTTGTTCGGAAAGTAATTTCGTTTTTTCCTGACAAAGGATTTAATTGCATTTTTCGCACCCAATTTCATACTTAAACCGCAAAATCATTTTATGTTTTAAGAGCTGATATAGCAAGGCTTGAGTGTGAAAAAGTGCAGCTGATTCTTCGCAGTAGTTTTTGGATGGTGCCCTTTTAAATATGGAGAGCAATAAACAGCATTTTCGTCCTTTTTTTTCTTTTTTGCTATAGAAGGTAAAAATGCTGTTCAAGCCAGAAATAAATTAGCCAATATGTGTGGAGAAGATGTGTTAACAGTACATCAGTACCAGAACTGATTTTCAAAATTTTTCCTTCAAATGAGGAGGCCAAAAACCACCTCGATCAGTTTTTTTACATCAAAGACCAAAACTTTTATGAGCGTGTAATCATGTTACTACCAAAAATATGGCAAAAGGTATTAGACCAGAATGGCAATTTTATAATTTAATAAATAATTTATTCATTAAACGAAAATTTCTTTTCATTTTGACAAAAAAATACGAAATGGCTTTCCGAACAACCCAATATTTTCATCTAGTATTAAAAACAAGCTGTTCTCCAGGATATATTAACTTCAACAAATTTCATCTACTCATACTCTCCATCCATCACCACCTTCATCATTATAATATTGTGCATAATTGCTTTTTATCTGTACTGTATGCAGACTAAATTTTTTTGGGGGGATTATTTCCACGTATATCCTTTAAACTGAGTGAGAATCCTATAAACTTCAAGATTGGGGATATTCTGTGGAAAAAAAAAGAAAAGAAAGTAATCGGTACCCTATTTAAAAAATTACTTTGAAAACTTATAGTTTGGAATTATTAAAAATAGAACCTTACACTATGGAAAAAACTGTTGACAGAAGATTTTAATTAAATAATAAAACACCGTTTGGTTTCCATTAAGTTGTTATATTTTTATTGCATAGTAAAATACAGAGGATAGGGTAATGTATGGGATAAGGCAAATTGCCATGGCTTTACGGGCACACACGCACTCCTTTGTCGAAATTGGCTTTGACCATTCTGTCTAAATGTGACTGAATTTCGTTAATACAGATTTGAATTTCTACCTACAGTATACTTGTGTTTGTGGATTTGTTAGCATAGACATTTGACTTCAAATTACTTCATAAAAAGAAATCTAATAGTGTTAAATTATGCGATCTAGGACCAATTGAAGAATTTTCGAATTGTGTTGGCCAGTCACATTCCTTATTGTTGTAATATTATTGAACTTTGAAAACAAATTGTTCTATCGTGTAATGCTTCACTTTTACTAATCCTAAGCTATCAGCTGTCAAATGGTTATTTTAAAAGAGTTGCCAACACTTCACTGAAAAAATAATGCAAACTGAAATCTTGCGTTAATTTTAGCACATCCTTTATTGTTAGGATTCCTACATAAATAGTAATTTTAAGTAAAATTTAAAAATTCAGGAAATTCTTGTAAGTAAATTAGAAACAAACTGAAGTGACCAATTTATATAAATCTCAATTCACGCTGCTTAAGAATCCTAAAAAGATATTTAAGTTAATGTTATATGAAAATTCATTTGTTGTGCAAGAGTTATGAATCATAACTCAATCCTCCGATAAAACCTGAGGCGTAAGGGAAAATTCTGAATAATCAGGCTCTACGATAACATTGACGAGGATTAAGGTTGAGGCACAAGGGTTATCACCTGCCATTGCACAACTCCTCCTATCCTGTCATTGGTACGAGGTAGCGAAACCTTCAACATCTCTCTACCCACAAGGACAGCGATAACCAATTACCATTTCATAATTTTCGAATTGTGTAAGGTGTGTGATCCAACAAGTTCTGTAACAGATAATGTTGTTCAATTATTTAGGGAAACATGAAACACAAATAACAGACTAAATGCCCACAAGCAAAAATTGCAGAAGGCATCAAATTATTATTAAATAACAAATGCTGCGTGAAAAGTGTGAGAATGGCTAAACATTACCAATCTTCAATTATTCTTTCCCCAACTACACTTTCATCAGCACTCCTATTTTTATAGATCCCATGAATGAACATGGAATATTACAGAACCAACTGCAGACGTTAAGTTCTAATATATTTATTTCCAAGATACTGGAGTATTTGATAATAACCATAATTTTGTGTTCAAATTATCCAAATTCATTGCTATGTTTGCCAAGTCTGTAACCAAGAACAATTATCATTGACCCAGCATCCACTAATCTTTAGAAAGAACTATTTATAAAAGATTCCCCTTATAGATGAAGTAGTGTTATATACTTTTAAAGAAGCAGCATTAACCACTTGCCTAATTATTCCGAGTTATCTCGGATTAGTATATATATTACGGTTAATTATTACCCCAAGAAAACTCGGGGGAAGCAGAATTTGTCGGAACGATTTGTTTTACCATGGTTTTACTTGGTCTGGAGGACATGAAAGGAAATATTCACCTTTGATTAGCAGTTTGCCAAGTTTTGTTGGTTTCATGGTTCTTTTGGCGGGACAGGTCACTTGTTTTTTCTATGTTATATATATCTACTTATGAATTAGTAATGCATAAAGAAGGATAGTTGCTTTTAAAAAAGAAAAATAAAGCCGATGATGTTTCAAATAGTGATTCCTGGAAGTAAAAAAAGAATCAAATCCAACGAGACATATACTTTGTGCTCCCGTAAAAGGGATTCTAGAGATAAACCAGTAAGATAAGAGATCAGATACTGGTGTGCAGAATGGCAAATATCACTTTGTGTTGTCTTTGTTTCAAAAAATGTCATACAAAGACTAATATTGAATTTTTTTTCATTTTCTCGAGATAACTCAGCATAGTAAACAAATATTATACATAGTATACAAATTAAACTTAAAATATGCATGTTTTGTTTTGTTTTTTTGGGCTTACTAATAGAATAGAAAAATGTGATGATTTTTCATAATTTTGTTTTCAAAAATTTTGCAAGAGAAGGAGTTAAAAATTGACAGTATTACAATCTAGATCCTAACATTTGAAATACTGTAATGCCATATGGTTTTAAACTTGACTTGCTAGCTTCACTTCAGTCACTGTGCGTGAACATAGCACAGTGTATTGAATTTGATGTGTAACGATTTCTTCATCTCGTAGTCTGTAAACATCTAAATAAAAATAAAATCGTTTCGTAAATTAACTTGTGAAATATGTAAACTTGTTAGCAAATGGATGGAATAAAAGCATAATTAAATTATTTATTTGAATCAAATTATAAATTATTTAACATGAAAATATATTATGGTGAAAGAAAGAGTACTTTGGAGAATATTTCAGGGGAAAAAATGTAAAAATATTTGCATTTTATTTGATTTACATATTTTTGATATACACTGATGGAAAAAAAATCCCAACACTAAGAAAAAATTATTGTATAGTACTGATTTTTGAAATACATTGGTCTAGGCAACATATTTAATTGATTAAAGTTTCAAGATCACAGGTAGAGCCATTGGCGAGAAGAACCATTTCAAATGTGAAATTTGGTACATTAGTAATCGGTGTAACCGCCAGAATTTTGAATGCAAGCATGCAAACGTGTAAGCATTGTGTCGTACAGGTGTCAGATATCAGTTTGTGGGATGGAGTTCCATGCCTATTCACTTGGGCGGTCAATGCAGGGACGGTTAATGCTGGTTGTAGATGACGCTGGAGTTGTCGTCCAATGATGTCCCATACGTGCTCGATTGGAGAAAGATCTGGTGATCTAGCAGGTCAAGGCAACATATCGACACTCTGTAGAGCATGTTGGGTTACAACAGCGGTATGAGGGTGAGCGTTATCCTGTTGGAAAACACCCCCTTGAATGCTGTTCATGAAGAGCAGCACAACAGGTTGTATCTCTAGACTGACGTACAAATTTGCAGTCATGGTGCATGGGATAACCACGAGAGTGCTCCTGCTGTCATACGAAATTACTCCCCAACCCATAACACCAGGAGTAGGCCCTGTGTGTCTAGGCCGCAGATTGGTCACTAGCAGGCGTTCACCTGGCCTCCTTCTAACCAACAAACGGCTATCACTGCGACCAAGGCAGAACCGGCTTTCATCAGAAAACACAACAGATTTCCACTCCGTCCTCCAATGAGCTCTAGCTTGACACCACTCACTTCGCAAACGACAGTGGTTTGAAGTCAGTGGAATGCACTGTACAGGGCGTCTGGCTCGGAGCTGTCCTTGAAGTAACCGATTTGTAACAGTTCGTTGTGTCACTGTGGTGCCAACTGCAGCTCGAATTTCAGCTGCAGACGCAGTACGATTAGCCACAGTCATACGCCGGATACGACGGTCTTCCCTCTCAGTAGTACCACGTGGCCGCCGGAAACCTGGTCTTCTTGAGGCCGTACCTTCCCTTGACCACTGCCGCCAATACTCATGCACAGTGGATACATTCCTGCCAAGTCTTTCAGCAATATCGCGGAAAGAAAACTCACCTTCTCGTAGCCCTACAACACGACCTCGTTCAAAGTGAGCTGTTGATAACGGCTTCTTCGTCTTATCAGAGGCATCCTTGACTAACATTAACCCACTACGCCAAATCTCAACTGTAAATAACGATCACGAACCTTACAGCGCTTATTTAAAGCAAACCTCATTTGCATATTCATAGTGTCGTTACTAGCGCCACACTTACGCGCGTAGCTCGAAATTTGAATCGAAGTCATCTTTCAGATGTATAATCACGCCTACCAAATTTCGTTTATCTAGCAGAGCTCCTTCCTAGTGTTGGAATATTTTTTCCATCAGTGCATATTTAATTTTTAGTTCGGTAATAAAAAATATTTGTTTTTCAATTTATATTAATATTCTCTACACACATTTACATAAGTACAGATGAAAATTAAAATTTTATTGTCTAGATATTTTAAACGATGAATCATTAACAAATGCATTTTTAAGATTTGAATTTAATAATTAATAATATTCTGCCAAACAGCATTCATTAATTTTTATTGTTTATTGTCCATTTTTATTTATATAAATTGATATAAGTATTAAGTATCTGCAACATTATCGCAGAGTCTTATAAATGAAAGAAAGTAAAAAAATGAAAGAAATGAAAATGAATGAAAGAAAGTCAATTCAAAAATTTGAATTTAATAATGATTTATGTTATTACGTATAATAGAAGTAATTCCTGATTACTTTTTTATAATTTTTGACATTTTTTCTATAGATTAATAAAAAAATTCATGCTTTGTTTAATTTTATAGATAATTTAAAAAGTAGAATTTAGCTGCTATGAATAATATTCTATTAATAATTTAATATGATAATTGACACTGTTTATTAGTTTTACACTCATTTCATTTTGCTCTGAAATTTATTTAACAACAATTAATTTATATTAAATATAAATATTTATTGTTGAAAAATAAAACATTATTAATTTCTTAAATGAAATTTATTCAATAAATAAAGCTAAAAAATTAGAACTCATTAATTAGTTATGATATTTATTTAATGAATTATTCATTCAGATAATAATTACTATTGCAGTTAAATGAAATCATATTATTAATAATACACCACTTAGAGTATAATTTACTCTATTTTTCTGGCATTATAAATTTTTCTTATTATTTCCTTCTCAGAAACTAATAAATCACTTTTTCCTAAATAGGGCAACCGTCTCAAACAAGAAATGAAATTTACAAAGCAGACTGTACTTATGTGTTTTCATACCACTACGAAATAAAGCAATACCGCCTTTAATAAACGACCTTCTATTATTGCAACTGATAGGCCTATTGTCTAGCAAGCGTAGCAGATATTTATTAAGGCTAAAACGCAAACAGAATGCCCCCTAGAACCAAAGTATTGTTCTATAAATCCCTTAAGCATAAACCTTGCAATTTATTCCTAAGCCCAATATCCATGTCAGGGCTGAGTTTTATTGTTGTTTTTTCCATTTTCAGAATTGCCACTCCTTTTTTAAAGCGGGGCAAGGTTCCCGCGAGATCTCGCCGAGTGGCGGTAGATTGCGAGAATGGGAGTTGCCATGGAAACCGGCTGGATTATGCAAATAGATGAAAGGGCGCAACGCCGGGGCTTATCGAGGGTGGCATCTTATCCCGGATTCAGGAGTGAAAAGGGCAGTGCTGTCCCAAATCCCCCGATGGGAAAAACCGGAGTTAGGGGAAAAAAGTAGGGATTTTTTTTCTTGTGTGTACAGTTTCTTTTTGAGAGAATAATGTAGGCAAAAAAAAAAAAAAAAAAAAAAAAAAAAAAAACTAACCAATACACAGTGTGTGTCAGACAAACTTTATCATATATCAAGTTTGGTAGGAAAAGATATCTAAAATCGGTGATTTTTGTGATATTTAATTTATAAGGAGGAGAATTTTTTTGGTCTTTTCAGTGAGTTATTGAGGTGTGTACTCAAATTTTTCAGCAAAAGAGATTTTTTGGTTGATTTATCATCAACATTTGAAAGGAGAGATTTATACAGTACTGAAGAAAATTTCAGTTCAAAGAAATATTCAAAAACCAGTAAATAAAATAAAATTTTATATATTTAAAAAACAAAATTAAACTCCTAACCAGGGGGGTATGCGTGCTAGAAAAGGGATTTACTAAAGAATCAGTAACAGAAGAAAATGGAAATTAGGATACAAGATTTTTAAATTTTATTTTCAATTTTCTTATTTTAGTCATCTATGTATCAAATACAAATTAAATAGCACCAAACAAAAACAGAAGAAAAATATTTTAATCCTCCATTCTTGTAGACGATGTATATTTTTGATAATCTAGTCTATAATGTAATTATCCAGTGTCGTCTGTAATGCTGGTAGGAGATTAAAATTACCTCAGGCCAATTACCTGAGTGCATGTCGAAATTTCAACCTCTACTTGTGACAAACAACTCAGAAGATGAACAAAAATTAATTATGGGCTATAAAAGTTATTTGCGTTTTATATGTTATTTTATGTTGGATTGTAATAAAGATCAATAGACTGAGGTCTGCAATTTTAATATTTAAAAATTATGTCAACAAATTAAGCTGTCTCCACGTTAACTGATTGCATACATTACAAACATTTTCTTTTATCATTTCCTAAAATTTATTTTTTTATTTTTGTAATTTTTTTCTTTTTGGAAATGTATTTTATTCTGCCATGAGATCACTATTTGTTTCTATCCGTTTTTAATTATTACTTTTGATTTGAATGCTCTCAAAATATTTTATTTTACGCAAAACTTCTTAGTTGCACTAAACATTCAACTATGAATGTACAAACAGGCGTTTTTTTTTCTAACAGGTTTTTGAAAAAAATTCGGTAGAAATCTACAAATTTGGTATAAATGCAATATACATAATTTCAACCATCCAGAGCAGAGCTCTTTTGAGTTATTTTGTCACAGACAGACAGATGGACATTTTCTAAAAATGTGCTTTTCAGGCTGACATTCAGATCAGACAGCGTGTAGGCCGAATCTCGAGTTCGAGCATTTTGATGGTTACTATACTTTCTCTATATTATGTATGCGAGAAATTAAAAAGTGGACAGCTTGAAATAAATTAGGCATATACATATTTTCCTAATGCTTTTATGATGCCATGGTACTGAATTCTATTGATAAATTTGGAACTTTTCCGTTATGCGGACCGGACGCATGATGTCGCCAAGTTGAGCCAAACGCGAGTCAAGTCGCCAAACAAAGCGAATGAGAAAACAATTGTCGCCTTTGTGAATAAAACGCAGCCAAAGTCACCAAGTGAATAACATGAATTTGAACGTTAAATTTGGCATAATTTTTTTCTCAACAAATTTGTGTGACATTTTTTGTGCGACCTTTTTGGCAATTTTACACTTTTTCTGACTAATTGTTATTTGGTGACTTTTTGGCGCTTCTTTCGTTGTGGCCATATAACGGAAAAGTACCATATGTTATGTTCACAACAGAACAGAAGAATACAGAATAATTAAAAATTATGTATCCATTATCTAATTGATTAAAAAAAATTAATCTGAAGCTTTTATTGGGATAATTAGGAATTTTTGATTTGAACCTATTTTATAAAAGTAAATTTTTAAGTCATAATATATACGAAACCATTTTGCAACTCCATATTAAGAAGGTTGTATTTATTTATTCTATTCTAATTCTTCTATCGTTTACGCTTGTTTTTAAATCTTTGCATACAAATATTTCTTTTCATCCTTCATTTATCAAATAAAGTGTTGTGAACAAAACTTCCCTGAATTCGACAAAGAAAAAATATGTCGGGTGATAGCACCTTACATATGCTTATGTTGTTTTCTCCATCAAGGTGTGTCTGTTCTTTCAGAAAATGCCTATTTTTTCTCAAAGAATGTGCTGCGGGTGGAAGTACTATGTTCTTGATAATAGCTACTCTTCATAAACACATTTGCTCGAAAAGTGTCATTCTTGAAAAATATATATCCTTTGATGCATACGACACATTACCTAGAGAAAAGTAATGCTATCGCGTGATACAGATGCATCTGAATGTAAACAAGGTTCATCTCCTTTAAATTGTTTTTGTAGCATATTTAGGATTTCTTCTTTTCTTTTTTTTACTCATGATATCATATGTGAAAAGTATTTGTCAAAACCTATGACAGAAAATAAAATATTAGCGTTATTTGTGCATTAAAATTTCTTTAATTTCAGAGAAAGATACTTCACAAAAATTTGCATTATAAATATAATATCAAATGAAAGGTAAATAATTGGAAAAAATAATCATATTTTCATGAAGTAGTTATTATTTTCAATACGTATTTGTATTATTGAAGAATTATTACTTTCTAGTAGTAAGATAAAGCCAAAGATTCGGTCTCAAAGATAACTCAAAAATATTTTGAATAAGATGGTTGAAGTTTGGCATGTAGGTTTAAAATCAAATTTATAAATTTCCTAAAATTTTGAATAAAATCTTTTCGTATAAAGTCTGTTCGACAATTTATTCAAATATAAATCAACTCAATATCTATAAAACGAAGACAGTAGCTTAGTAAAATTTGGTGCACATATTTCCCATTTTTATTGTAGTTACCTGTCAAATCATGAGCCAAATCCAGAAAAAAAAGATTGACCGTCTTTGTGAAGCATGTAACTACAATAATTCAAAAATGCTGTGACTTAAATGTATTAAATTTGGCATGGAATTTTGTGACCACAAGAATATCATATCAAATTTGTGTTTCAATTTGTTTGCTCAAACTTTTGTTTTTGTTTTTTTTCGGAAAATGTGTCTAAGAAACAAATTCGATTTTAAAGACTATACCAAAAAGTCTCTTGTAGGGTATATTGAGTGAAAATGCTAAACTTATGCAAATAATTAATGTTTCGTAAGAATTGCACGTCATTTCATCAGGAGGTATGTCTTAGGATCCTTATTAGAAGCTATGATAGAAAGTTTTAAAAATATTGCTAGTTTCTTTTACAAATTATTAAGAAAGAGAAAAAGAAAAGTGCAATAAAAATGTATCTTTAACCAAAATATATTAAAATGCTTAATGTTAAATATCATTTGTTTGTTTGCTAAGCCAAAAAAGGCACAAAAGCCATTTTGGCTAAGTTGCGCCGAAGTTATCGCTTAAAATGTATACTTATTTTTTCATCAAAGACTTTTTTTGAACAATTTAGTTGCTATTTTGAGCTAAATTTACGTATTAATTAAATCTATTTTAAACAATGCAAAATGTCTGATTTTTCCACACATTTTAAAACTAAAAGGCATAAACATGTCTTGAGAACTAAATAATTATAAATTGAAAATTTAATATGACTTTGAAGTAAAAACTATATTTCGATAGACCACTCCAAATAATGTTGAATTCCTAGAATTTCATCTATGAATAAGAATGAAAAACTTATTGTACCATCTTTTGCTTCGTAATTAAAAAAAAAAAAATCAAACAAAATATTAAAAAAAATTCCAAGAAATAAAGGCACACCTTTTTGACTTTCATTTTAAAAATTATTCGCACTCAGCTATCTCAAAAATTCCGGAACACTAGATTAGATTAAAAATATCCCCTATTCCCACCTGCCTCAAAACCCATAAAGACTACCCATGTTTTAAAGGCTAATATTCAGTAGAGAGCATTTAGGGAACTTTTCTGTTATAAGGGCGTAAGATATCGCCAATGTGAGCCAAACGTGAGACAAGTCGCCAACTAAAACGAATGGCAAAACAAATGTCACCAATGTGAACGAAACGCGAACAAGTCGCAAAGTGTAAAAACATGAATTTTGACGTAATTTTGCATTTTTGGCGACTTTCCTTTTTTCAGACAAACGATTATTTAGGGACTTTTTTGCAACCCTTACTTTGTGCCCATATAACAGAAAAGTAGAGCTTTATGTAAAATAGTTACCAAGTTTTAACTTTCTATTAGAATTTAAATTTTGTACAAAATCTATCTCATTGTCTTTAGCGAGGTTTATTTCTTTATTTATTTCAGTTTTTGGCGACGAACGAATACATTTCAAAGTTAAATTTGGCGTTATTTTACATTTTTGGCGAGTTTTCACATTTTTTACTACTGATCATTTGGCGACTTTTTGTCGATTTTGTTGCTCCCGTATAACATAAAAGAAAAAACCAACATTAGCTAATGTGTAATAAAAAAAACGTATTCTTGAACATCTTTTGTGAGTTCTCGAAAAGCTTCTGTATTGCCAAACAAATTTGATAGAGCACATTTAGCGAACAAAATACGCGTTTCTCATATTAATTGATTCACACTTGAAGAAAGATGAAGGAATTTCTCGTGATGTCTAGACCAAAGAGGGCCAACCGTACTTCTGTTGAATGGAATAATGAGGACTTTCAGTATTGATAGCGTTGAGATTTTTAATTTTTTTTTTATTTAATTCAAACTGTTTTTTAAATGAATGGCATGCAATTAAATGCTCAGATGATATATTATAGTTTTGATTAGTTCTAGATTAGTACCATTCTGTTATACGGGCATAACGAAAAAAATTGCTAAATAATCATTAGTTGTAAAAAGAGAAAAATCGCTGACAAGTAGCCAAAAATGCAAAATTGCGTCGAATTTCACGTTATCCACTTGACGTCTTTGTACGCCATTTGTTCACATTGGCGACATTTGTTATGTCCTTCACGTTTGGCTGACATTGACGACATCTTATACCCGTATAGTGGAAAAATACATCTAAATTAATTAAAATTAATGAAAATTTTAGAGTAAATATTTATCATGAGCACTAATTACACTAGAAATAATTAATTACTAAAATGTCGGAAGCATAGTAAGATATAAACAAATATTTCGTTCTATCAATCTGCGCTTGAGAGAAACGTTTGAACTTGAAATTGGGTATAAGATATTATTTCTTAAATCGGACATCTATTTTAAACTTCCGACCAAATTTTTTAAAAAATTACTATTTATCAATAGAGTACAATAAAACAACAATCTGATGACAAAAGAAATTTAGTAAATAGACTTATCAACAAGATAGTGAACAAGTGAGATATTTAAAATTAAATTCATCCAAAAATATTTGTCTATGTTGTGATACTAAGATGTTTATCTATTACATGCTTATGTAAATACAATAACTCAGACTGATATGTCAAAGAAATTCGACTTGTAAGCTCGACTTCATTGTTGTGGAACCCTTTTTTCATACAACTAACTTAAAGAAACAATTTCATGTATTAAACAAGTAAAAGAATATGTATTAAAAAAGTAGAATAAAAACAACAATGCTAACATTTTGAAGGTACAATTCGTAATAAGTTTTTTGGAAAGTTCATAATAAATTTAAAAGTTCGTATTAAGTTTAACAGGTAGTAAAACTTCGTATTAAGTTTAAAAGTTAGTAAAAGTTAATAAAAATTTGTAAAGTTTTTCAAAAGTTCCTAATAAATTTAAAATTTGGTAAAAGTTCCTAAAAAGTTGTTCTAAAATGGTTTATTTGCCCAACATTGGTAATAAGTATTTTAATATTTTTTAAAAACACTTATTCAGTAAAGGAGCAGAAATATTAGGTCCATATGTATCTAATTTTGTAATTTCAAAACAAAGATTAAACTCGATGGAAAAAAATAATTCTTATAGGAAATGTAGAAATAAATGTAAAAAAATTGTCGATACTTATAATCAAAACAAATATGTCCAAAAACTTTGGTATGTTCATTTTTCTTCTAACAAAAGTAAATGCAAATCATACCTGATAATGTCATTTTACAAAACAAATAAAAAATCATAATACAGCCAATGGCATATATTAAGAATTTAACAGTTATAAATTGTTAAAAAATACTATGCTTCTGTTTAATTATGTAACCAATTTCTAAATTTAGAACAAAATTTATTATACTAGCACGAAAAATTGTCGTACAGGAAAAAAGTAGGCGAATTTGCTGATTATATTTCTATTAAAACTTTTATATAATCTATTAATTAATTGAATGAATTGTTGCTTTTATTTTCCTATACATAAAATGAGGGAAAAATGCATAAATTTCTTTTATTTAAAGATAAAACAATATCCTCATTTCATTTAATATAGTTACCGCAAAACAGAATTTATTTGCTAAGCCTTTTTTATGGAACACCAGAGAATTTGTATCCTAGCATTTATCAACTCCAACCATGTTTATCTCCTCTTAAAAATAAAACGCTTTGCATGTAATTCATTAGAGGGAAATGAAGATGCAGAAATAAAATACGCTGCTATGCTGCCACAGTGACATTTAGCTCGATTATTATATGCGAGAAATAAATTTGTTCGTGGTGACCAAGTACAAATTGAAATTTCCTGTAGGAGATATACCGCCTGATTCATTTAACCAGGATGCGTGAAATGGTGGTTGATGTGGGAATCCCTGCAGCTGCGTTAAAGGAATTTCCCACAAAACATGTTAAGGTTTTTTTTCCTGAAACGGATGGTGTTCTAAATCAGGAAATAAGGAATAAAAGAATAAGGAATGGTTAAGGAAGAAGGAAGTGTTAAAAAATTAGAGAATTAAATTATTCAATGGAAAATTTATATCGTTTAAAACGGTTTTATTTTACTGAGAACTCAGGAGGAAGAATATGCTTCAGAAAAGATTCGTAATAATTTATTCGCCCAAATTTTTATTTCCCAAAAAAACTGATAGAAATTTGTATCAGAAGTATGAATTCATAAAAAAAGTATAAAATATTCATTTTTGTATTACATGAATATTCGACGAGATAATAACTCTTTAATAAGTAAAGTAGGTTTTTCTACACTGTTCTGAAAATGCAACAAAATGGTTCATTTAATAAAATTTCTACTTCATCTATACTTATAATAAAGCTCAATGTGTGTGTGTGTTGGCGCTCTACAGACCAGACCATTGCACATACAGCTACCAAATTTGGTACATGTATACCTTGGAGCTTGGGAATGTGCACCTCGGAGCCCTTTTTTCGAATTTTTAATTAGAATTTGAATTAATTAAAATTTAAGCGAAATTTCGACGATTTTCCGCTATAACTTCCGAAAATATTATCGCACAAACATGATTTTTACATCGATTTAAAGATTAAAAAATTAGCTTTCTAATGGCATCTTTGTTTTAATGTATAACTTAAGCTTCTATTTTTAACGAATTTTCAAAGAAATATTTTAATCATGTTTTACAACAATATATTTCGGACAAAACAATAAAATTTAATCTGCACGAGCATGTCAAGGGGGAAAAATTAGGTTTTATCAGCATGTTGCCATCCTAGTGACGGAAGTTCAAACTAAAAAAAACAACTATCATTACAAATTAAATCTAAAGAAATGCAACTTTTAGCACGTGACTGGATAAAATAAAAGAAATATAAAATGTGACATTTTCTAAAATAAATAATGAACGAGCAAAAGGAAAAAATAGCTTTTATTAGCTCTGTTGAAATCATACTGACAGAAGTTCAAATTAAAAAATAAATTAACTATGAATGCAAATTAAATCGAAAAAAAAATGTAACATTCACCACGTGATTGGATGAAATTAAATAAATATTAAATGTTATGTTTTCTAAAAAAGAAATACATTACAAAGGTTTCTATGATCGTTTGCAACATCGATATCATTAATTTAGTAAATCAGTGTTACGTGACTTTCGAAGTTTAAGTATATCTGGCAGAGAAATTATAAAGAGAGCAAGGCACATAAGTATTTAACTGAAAATCTTAGACCCCATTACTCTTGGCGAACCAGTTGGTTGCCAAAGGCGTCTAGTAATTAATAAAAGAAAGATGCTTAAATAAAAAAATATCCGGGTACAAATTGAGAAAATAAGGAAGCGTATACATATTTTTTTTGGCTATATATTTTTCAATTATTGTTTTTGCATACATTCAGATGAATAAATAGGTACATATAGTGTATGATAATTTGATTTGATACCAAATGTGGTGCTTGGTATCATTTACTGTTAACTAAAGAATAAAATAAGAACGTAGAATATGCACTTTTTTCTTTTTGGCTACCTAGGTTCCAAACTTGATTTAATTTATCAATGCTTTCCTGTTTACTAACTCAGTCTAGTGCAATGTGCATTTAGTTAATGATTAAAATGAGAAAATCGAATCCTTATACTACAGAGCTTGTCTGGGATGCACATGACAAACTCATGGCGATTCGCAATCCATCACCAAGTAACAAAAACAAAAAAAATTTTTGCACTCAAACAGGAGTGGTTGAATATAAGTAACTGATGTTAAGATGCGTAACTTTGGGAGATGACAAAAGATTAATGGAAGACTGAAATTTTCGATTTTTTTTTTTGCTTATTCTTCAAAAATATATAAATAGTGTTTTTAACAACAAATTTAGAATATATTTTTACTAATTTCACTTCTTCAATGACGGATTTCTAACTAGGCAGCTTCCTATGCCGTTATGCAAGAGAGGGCCACAACTATGCCAAACACTAAACTTTATTATTTTAGATTGATGAACAAATAAAATATTAAAAAATGAATATTCTGATAGAATATTAACGAATTTAGCACTTAACAAATATAATTTCTCAGGTTCCTATTTTTTATGTTTGGCTAAGTTAATAGAATATTTTTAAAAACCAAACGTTTGGTTTAAAACTTTAAATTTTTATGAATTTTTTGCTTTTTTTTCCTAAAAAATATAAATAATATTTTTTACAACTAATTTAGAATACATTTTTATAAATTTGAAATCTTCAATTTCGGCTTTCTAACTAGGCAGCGTCCTATGTAGTTATACAAAAGATAGCCACAACTAGGCCAAACACTAATTTTTATTATTTTAGATTGATAAACAAATAAAATATTTAAAAAATAAAAATTTTGAGATAATATTCCTCTTAACAAATATAATTTCTACATTTTTTCGTTTGGCTTAGTTGTTAGAATATTTTTTAAAACCCAAACATTTGATTCAAAATATGGATGTAGAGCCGTTAAACTTCATATGTAAACAAAAAGAAATACATAGCCATAAAATAAAAATAAAAATACTAGTTTAAAATGAATCATTAGCATATTGAAAACATGCGGAAATTTGGAATTTAATTTCGAAACTTTTAAAACCAGGGGAATAATAACATGCTAATAACTTAGCTGCTATTAAAATATACTAACCAGCTATGAAATATTTTTTATATTATATTTTAACCATATATTTCTTTTAATATTATTCTTATATCTTTGATGCTATAAAACATAACTTATTCTTTCGGTCAAAATATGTTTATCCTTTAATTTATAGTCCTCAGTGTGTAATTATCCTTTAAGAAGATGAATTTCAGATAATTAAAACCTGCTTTGAAAAAGCGAAATTTGGTTTTTAAAAACTGTTTTTTAATCGTTTGTAACTTTATCAAAGGAAAAAGTCGTTTGTGATATTCTTTTAGTAAACATGCAAATTTCTAAAATAAATTATTCTCTAATAAGCTTTTCTTCCAAAGGTTTTATCGCAATTCAAAAGGGTTAATTTAGCCTCGTGTTCTTTTCTAATAAAATGATTGGCTTTAAAAAAGCATAAAAAAATTAATGATATATTTATAAAGCTTAAAATCCGCAGAAAGCCTTAAAAAGAGGACACTTCTTAAAAAAGTGATTGCCTTCTTTATTTTTTATAGATAAAAGAAAAAAAAATTACCTAATAAAACAGAAACGTGTTTCTTCAAGGAAGAAAGACATTGCAGTTTTGATATCTTGAAAATGTCACATAAAGATCCTTTTGAATTTCGTTTATCGTTTCACAATTTCGCTTTTGTGTTGGAGTATTTCATCTTTCAATCCCTCCCTTTAGGCTCGATTCAGTGAAGAACACGTTTCAGAAATGATTTGCGAAATGTCGACGACTCCCGTGGTAGTCATTGCCAATTCGAAATAGGAAAGTAAAGCGCTCACCCCTTCATTTTTAACGGAATGATAAAGAATGGAATCTATGTTACTACTAGTTCCAAAAGTTTCGTTGCACCGCCTCAAATAATAATGTTATACCCCCAATCGTAAAATTCTAGTTGTTGAGTAAGGCCACTAAAATTTACATCACAGTGGTACCCTATACCAGATGATTATATAAAAAAAAACGGTACTTTTCCGTAATACGGACACAACGGAAAAACTGCCAAAAAAGTCTCCAAATACTATCATAAGTTGGGAAAAGTAAAAAATCGCCAAGAGCAGCCCAAAATGCAAAATTACGTCAAATTTCACGTAGTTACGCTTGGTGACTTTGTTCGCGTTTGGCTCCCATTAGCGAATTCTTGCACCCGTATCACGTACAAGTACCAAAAAACTAATCTGATATAGGTGACAGTAACTATTACAACATTCACAAGAGCTGATTAAAATTTTGATTTACTTTGTTTTGTAGTATGTTTTAAAGAATCATGTTGTTTCGGATTTCCATCACCATTGTGTTCGATCGTGTATGGAGAGTGTATGGTGTGAGGTAAACAAAATTTACAGTAGTTTAGTAGAAAGCACAGCAACGGCGTTTATTTACACGAAGACAGGACAGCAGAAAGATAACAAATATGTACAATGAAGGAGAACACACCGTCAGCACACAACAGCACTCTACAGCAGATAGTAGTTCCTGTAGAGTGCTGTTGTAAATGCTGTAGTAGTAGTTATGCCCTTTAAGGTATTGTTCTCAATGTATTAAAAAAAAGAAGAAAAATAATAATAGCATCGAAAGAGGGTTTTTATTTTGAAATTATTTCTAAAATTGAATTATTTTTATTTAAAATACTGAATAGAATACAATAAAAAATAAAAAGCATTTGTTTCATAAAATTTTAAGATTAAATAAAAACAAACAATGTAACAAAATTATTCGGTTTGAGAATATTTATATTTTATTATTAAATAATTAAATTCAAATATTTTTTTTCAACTAATTGAGATTTTTCTCTGTGAACTCAGAAATATCAACGTAGTATTGGGTTGTTCGGAAAGTAATTTCGTATTTTTTTGTCAAAATGAAAAGAAATTTTCGTTTAATGAATAAATTATT
>JAPMOQ010028155.1:143216-166350 GCA_026543055.1 Argiope trifasciata | reverse complement strand
TCCATGATGGGATGTGATGCCTGAAATTTCATACTCTCGGCACACTCTTGATACTGTGGATCTTGGAATGTTGAATTCACTAACGATATCCGCAATGGAATGATATATATATATATATATATATATATATATATATATAAGTACATAAAATTAAGTGTATCAGTATAAAACTCTGTGTACCAAAATTCATTTGTTACATTTAGGCTAATTTTGTGGTAGTTCCATGAAATTTTTGCCCTTAACCCTCCGCAATGGACTCTTGATGTTCTTGGCTATGATACTGAAAAGTGTAAGCCAGAAGCTTAATTGAATTAAATTCATTTTATAATAAAAATCAGTTTTAAATCTGTCAATATGTTTCATATTTTTAATGTTTTGAAACGTATTACAAATTTCTAAAATTGCGCATTGGAAAATACCCTGACGTGCTTGGAGATAACTAACGTCATATTCAGAATCAGCGTGAAAAAAATATAGGAATCAATAATCAACAGTTAAAAAACATGACCTATGCAGGCCTGTGTTATCAGTTAAGAATAAGAAAATGCAACAGATGTCAGTAACAAATTTACAAAAAGTTTCAAGAGTACTTTTGGTGGAAACAGGTTGATGAAAATCTGGAGGCCACTGTAATATTAATGGCTTAGAGAGCTAGACTTAGGTTTTGTCTTGCTCCGGCAAACTTAGAACATAGAAGGAGCACATGTTGAATATTTTCCTTACCAGCAAAATTACAATCACAGGTAGATGATGGAGACAAGTTGAAGAACTCTGCCTTTGTTGAATTTGCCTACATTTACTGGCATCATCCATAAAGGAAAAGTAGATATTCAAGGTTTCTTCAGTCGGTGCGCTACTCCCTTGAGTGCATGCACTAACCAAATATTTCCTTCTGGTTGTAATCGTTTTATAATATTGGTTATGGGCCGTGGTAGCCTGGGTGGTACAGCATCAGTCTTGTAACCGAAAGGTAGCGAGTTCTGTCCTTGTCTCGGCCATAGACCGCCGTGTTGGATAAGAGCAGTTGGAGAACGTTCAATAGGTCGTGACTGCGAAGTCCTCCAAGTTCCCATAACAAATAATACCTCTGAGGGTACAGAATCAGTGATGAGACGGTCTCTGATTTGGACCTGCATTCTGACTTGCGAATGTATGAGTTCGACAGCCCCCTATAAAGGGCTGCCTCGTGTGTGTTCGAGCAAAGTCGTACTTTCACCTGAACGGTGATAGTTAACAACGAAAGACGCACACTTCTGTCTTCATTCTAAAGAGATCCGCTCATTCGGGCTTGGTATGTCCCGTTGGCATTAAACCCACCACCACCAATATAGGTTAATTCAAATATTACTTGACTGATTCGTATAGTAATAAATATCCTTCGGGCACAGTTAACAATATCATTTTGTAATGGAAACCATTCTTAAAAATCCATTTCATAAGCAGCATTGGACTTGGGAAATTCTTTGAGACATATTTAAAGTTGTTTATAAAAATGTGTCTCTATGCTGTAAAAATCAGGACAATTTTCCAGAATTACTGTCATTTAAAATAATCATCGACAATTTTTATTTAATTTTTTAAAGAAAAAATTTAACACTTTGAAATGCATCATTTTAAACTAATCAAAAATAAAAAAATCTTTAAAAAATAAAAAATATTTTGAAGATAACGAATTAGTTCTTAGATTGGATGAATTTCCTAATCAAAAATCGTCTGAATATAACGAATGAGTTTTTGATTGTATAATTTTTTCCTTAATTTTATCATGGAACTTACCAATTTTGGACATTTACTTCGCAGATTGGTGATACGTAGTGCAAAAAAATATTATTTTCCATTTCATTACTATGTACTTTTTTCTTCTATTTATACATTATCCCCTCATGATTAATTAAACTAGTTTAAAAACTTAATTTTAGATAGATTAGTGAGAGGAATGGTGAAATATTTAATGATTCTTTTAATAAAAATATTTCAATTTATGAATTTGTAATCTTTATTTACTTTATTTCAGAAGTAAATATAATAGTAATTTATCTTAATTGCTTTAGTTTCTTAAGTGATTCAGTCTTGATATTAGCGTTTATTATACTTCACAGAATGCAAAAGATTATTAATTAATACAATTTAGAATATTTTTCATTCAAATGGAATTTCAGTCTTTTTTTTTCTGTCTAGACTCATTTAGAGTCTTTATAAGGAATTAGGATATATCTTAACTATTCAAAGCAATTACAATTTAAATATAATAAAATCCCATAATTTTAAGTGAACATTTTTTTAAATTTTAAAGCATATGTTAGTATATAATAAACACCCTTCAATGAAAAAGTAAAAAATATTTCTTTTTAAGAAGTTCTTCAATTTTCAATGTTAATAATAGTAATTCATCTTAATTGCTTTAGTTTCTTATGTGATTCAATCTTGATATTAGCATTTATTATACTGCACATAATAAAGATTACGTAATGCAAAGGATTAGTAATTAATACAATTTTGAATATTTTTCATTCAAAGGGAATTTCAGCCTTTTTTTCTGTCTAAACTCATTTAGAGTCCTTATTAGAAATTAGGACATATCTTAACTATTCAAAGCGATAATAATTTAATTAGAAGAAAATCCCATAATTTGAAGTAAATATTTTTTTAATTTTAAATACATTTTAATATATAATAAACACCCTTCAATGCAAAATTAAAAATATCTCTTTCGAAAAAATTCTTTTGTTTTCAACGGTAGTGAGTTTTTAATTTGCAGTGATTGAAATTCTTAATTTTCTAAAAAGATTTATTTTTATGTTTTCTTAAAACAAGAAGCTTTTCTGCAACGAATTGTTCTTCAGGAGCAAATTAAAGTCTCATCCAGTTTTTTTAAACATTCATTTAAATAATGAATAACAATTGTTTAAGATTGAAACCTTATTGTTTGAGATTAAAATAGAAAAACTGTTTTTTGAAAAAACCGGATTTCATATTATTCTAACACCTAATAGTAATAATTACAATCAAAATTCAATTATTTCCTTTAATATATCTACTCTTATGAATATTCTAAAAGTCTGAATTCTTTAAAAGTTGTAATAATGTATATAATTTGTAAAAAATAATTATGATATTTAATCAGGATGTTGTGTAACGAAATGTTTAATCTGACAATGGTATGTTACGTTATTTATCAGCATTTATTCCATGGAAATTAGATTGTTGTTTTGAAATATTTTTAGGAAAATATTATCTTTCTTAATTAATTTTTTTAAAGAATTTATACACCAAAAATGAGTGATTCCGATAAAGTAACTGAAGACTGTTCGTGCGATAGCACATTACTTGTCATTATTTCTTACGTTTTTGTCACACTTGTCTTTCCTTTCAAAACATGAATATATCTTCCAAACACCCCTTTCAGTTTAAATATGTTGTTTAAGAGTATGCATTCTTCGTAATAGCTGGTGTGTGGAAAAACAACTGCTCGAAAACTGTCATTCTTTAGAAAAAATACGTGTAATGTTTTTAGTAGCAAATGATAAAGAATCTGAAAGAATTAAAAAACAAAATCTTGTTTCGAGAGATTCAGATGTGTTTAAACAAAACAGATCTGTCTTCCATGCATTTTTTTAATGCTGAGTTTTTTGTTTCTTTTTACACGTAATACAAGAAATGCTGCTTATTTTTCATCAAATCCTCTGGGATAAAAATAATAATTTTTTTGTACTTCTAATATTCTTATAATTATTTTGTACTTCTATACATCTAATATAATTCTAATATTATTAAGACTTTTTAAATTTATTCAATTTAGCTTTTATTTACAGTTTTAGCGTTCCTTCTTAACTTTTCCCCTTTAACAATCACCTGTACTATAAATAAAATGGTAAATAAAAATGAACTAGATATTAAAAAAATAGAGTTATATAGAATTATTTTTTTACAAATAGCACAGAAAGGGGAACGAAAGATTTATTCAGTGAAAGCATTAGTCTTGAAGAATTATAAAAATGTAATATCATTATGTTAAAATATGTTTTTAATTTTATTGTATGCGGCTTATAACGTAATTTCAACATAGTCTAGAAATGAATTAAACTGATTTGTGCAATTTTATATAAATAATACAAATGCGAAGTATTTAAAAAAAAATTCAGAGAAATTTGTAAGCATGTTTTGAGAATTAAATATTTTTAAACGCAAATTTATTAAGTTTTTGATGTTTGGAATATCATACGAAATACAGAATTCCAACTAATCAAATTTCTGACAAATAAAAGAAAAAATAAAGGTTCTTTTTGTTTCAATTAATGTAAGAAACATTTTGTAAAATATGTTAATATAGTCACTGTTGTCCATTTCCAGTTTCTCCGGAGTATCGGAATTTCTAGTTATTAAAATATTAATACGAAATTTATTTATTTAAAAAATGAACTTTTTTACAAGATTGCAAATTATTAATTTAATGAAATTACTCTACAACATTTTATTAATTAAATTAAATATGCTACATTTAATTAATTGATTAATTAAATGTGTATTTATATGAAAAAATTAAGGAAAGAAACTTTCAGAAATAATGTCAAAAAATCATTAACTTTATTTAACACTGACAAAAACATGTCACTGATTGATCTGAAGACTCAATTTTATCATGAATTTTAAAAATTCATTTCAAATAACTGTTTTTTAAACTGAATTCATTTTTTAATAATTTGTCAAATGTTTTTTAATGAAATTATTGTCAAAAAATTATCAATTTCATTTTAGATTGATTGGCAAAAATAGTGTTTAACACATCATAATTCTAAAATCGGCTAATAATAACGAACTCTTTCTTCTATATCAATAGATTGTGTTAAGTTTAAATAATTTTTAATTGGGAAAATATTGTTCCGAAACGAGACTGTTGCCATTAAATTTAATATTTTCAAAAAAAAAAAAAAAAACTTTCAAGTTACAATATATTAGGAAAATAATATGAATTTAACAAACAATTGTTTAACTTTTCATAAATTATAATTTAATTAAATTTTAATTTTAAAAATTAACAATAGCTTTCATATAGTTTTTAAAAATCTTATTTGCTAGATTTAGTGTATATACATGCATTTAAAAGTTATATAGAAATTGAATTCATAACTATATTATTCTCTAAGGTTATTGAGAAAAATGCATTAAAATTTTAGATTATTTTTAAACAAAATTTCAATCAAAGTTTGAAATGAGCCTTTCTTAGTGGATGCTTTTTATATATGGAATAACAACATGCCGATTTTCATTGCCCTAAATTTCCATACTTTGAAATAATCTGTACGTTTTTCTAGGTTAATTATTGAGAATATTCTATAATAAAAAAATTAAAACTGTCAACACTACTGACGACATATCTCGTTTTTCAAATACTTTCAATGAGGTGTTTCTACCGGCTAAAATTTTCTTGTTATGCCTGTTTAGATAGACTGAACTTTTTAACTTATATCCGAAGAATACCTAGAATTTTTAAATCACAAATTTTATCTCATAGAAATCTGTAATTGTAAGTATCTGAAAGACGAGATATCTCGAATGCAGATTTGAAAAAATACTGCGTTTATAAAAACGTAGTCGTTAGAATAAGATTCCTTTCTGCAATATTGTAATCAATGAGGCTAATTTAGAATGAATTTTAAACTGATTATTCAGTGATATTATTTTAGATTTTTATTCCAAGAAATTTATTCAGTGTTTTACTATTACTTATTTGTTCAGAAATTAAAATTTATAAAAAATTAAATTAAAAAAATTAAAAATAGGATGGAACGAGTGATAAAATCGCTAGCGTCCTGACATAGGCGTCCTTTCCCCGTGGTTTGGGCGTCCCGGATTCGAGTCCTGGTTTAAGCATGGTTGTTTTTTACTGTGTTCTATCAGCGAGATGTGTGAATATGCCGCCATGTAAAAAGGTTTTGTGCAAGCGAATGTAGCGGATCAGGTAGCTAAATTAAAATTTTGGTCATATTTGGTGCTACTGAAAAAAGTAGAGACGTTCACTAGCTCCTTTAAGTTACGGACAGATCACTATTAGTGGAATTCAAAAATGCTAAAAATCACAACCACGATAAAAATCAGTTCGGTAAATTTATATTTTTTTTATCAATGATGGATTTTTGTATCAATATTAATGTTATCCATTTAAAGTCAAAGCCAAAGTCCTTTTATTAAGACTAATTTTTCTGAAACCCGAACAACGTAAAAACAGAATTCGTGGGCAATTATGATACACTGACTAAAATTGAATAATCTGGTATTCACAAATTTAAGCTGTCATTGCTTGGCATATTATTTAAATTATACGACTACCTTAAAACAAAACTGGTTATCGAACACATTGGGTATTCGTTAGTTTGTCATTTCTTGTAATTCAGACTTTCTTCATTCCAAAACAGTTTATCTTTTCCAGGAAAAAGAAGGCTTGATCTAACATCCAGGATCACATATTTTTCCATTTAACTTTGTTTTTAACTGCAGTTTTCTCAAAACTTTAACTTTCATAAAACTTTACCACTCTTAACAGGATATCTCAAACACTAATAAAGGTATTTACATAAAACATTCAGCGTATGTTTTATATAATGTGGGTAATGACATGAATCTAAAGTTTTGTTGTTGATGAAATACTTTTTCATTTATAGGTGCTTTTAGAAAAATAAGCTGTAAATTTATGGAAAAACTGCATATATAAGCATATTTTTGAATATAACTTCTTTGCATCTCAACATTTTTGTTCATTTCATTTATTTTTATATTCTATAACTTGTGTACAATCAAAAATTAGTTTGCTGCATTTCAATTATGTGTAGTATTAATCGTTTTGATTTCATTTCATTAAAATTTACTACATATTTTTCTCAAAATATATTTTCAAATAATTTTTTCTCGAAATATATTATTTTTTCAAATAATTTTTGGTACTGATAATATTTTGTATTATAATTAACAATACATAATAAAAACCAAAGTATTAACTAATATTTAAAAAATCTAATTTCTTAAAAATTTGCCTTTGAAAATAGTTGGATACCTTAAATATTTTTTTAATATTATTGTGTCACCATTTTTATCATTTTAAGGAATTTCAAAAGAATTTAATTTATCGTTGAAATATTGACAATGAAAAAAATCCAATCTTTTCAATATTTTATTTAAAAAAAATATGTTGAATTCACTGGAGTAAGTTAATCTATAAAATACAAGAATAAGAAAAGATGAATCTTTCATACCAAATATTCAATGTATTGGATTTCCGATTGATGCAGTCTGCCTACCATCGTTCGGAACAGACAGTTTTTATTCTATCCATCGATATTTTGATTCGAGCACACAAAAACGGAAGTGTTTTGAGCAGAATGCTCCGGTTGAATGCTTCGAAATATCTTGGGTGAATAATATTTGTTATATCTTTTACTTCCGTCAGTGGCCGGAATGTCTGTTCTTTTTTTCTTTTCATTATATTCCCCAACTCTCTATATTTTTCTTCAGGCATAAGGAAAGTTTCTAGCCTTAATGGCCATTTCGAGTTCCATGCATTATTTATTTGATTTCAATGTGTTTTTAAGTTGCCATAAAATATAAGAATCAGGTATTTTGCCCCTTCTTCCAAAGCAGACATTTATTTCTTGCCTTGTTGATATATCATGCAATTAACAGCATCTTCAGGAAAAATAAATGTCTAAAATATATTTTTTTCATATTCAACATTCTGATATGTTAGTTTCTTAAATATTAATTTGTAATTAAATATTGTCACCAACATTTAGTAGAATTATATAGGCATTATTTAAAATGCATAAGTTTCTGTCAGTTCCCTATAAAATATTTCAGCAAGTTATTAGTAGCTCATTTTAAAATTGTAGAAAATGTTGATAGATCATTTTTTCTTTAAGTTATCCGACTACGTTAAAAATGCTAGTAATCGACCGCATTGATGAATGTTTTTTTAATTATTATTTCTTGTCTGTCAGGCTTTCCTCTTCCAAAACCATTCTTCTTGGAAAAGGAAGGGCTGATCTGTCATCCAGGGGGATATATTTTTCAGCTAAAATTTGTCTTTACTTTTAGTTCACCGAAAACTTTTATTTTCATAAAAATTCTTCGCCGTTAACATTTAACCTCAAAAACTAATACAGATATTTGGATAAAAATTTCAACGTCTAAGTTAAATGATATGGATAATGAAATGAGCCAAAAGTTATATTGTTGGTTAAATGCTTTTTCATTTATAGGTGTTTTTAGAAAAAGTAAGGTGTGGATGTATGTAAAAAAATGTATATATACTCCTATTTTTACCCATAACATTTTTGCATCTCAAACTTTTTATTAGATTTTGATTCATTTTATACATCATTATATTCTACAACTTGTGTTCAAAGAAAAACAGGATTTCTGCCTGTTGCCAACCGCAACACTTTTTAAATCGATTAATTTAAGTTCAAAATAATGCAATACAATTTTACTTAATTCACAATCATAGATTCCATTATTTTCTGTTTAATGATGAAAATATGTATATATTTAAAACATCTTTTATTCTTTGACAAATATAGGTTTCAAGAATTATCTTTGAAAATTCTAACTCCACCAACTCTTCGAATTTCTTGTATCTAGCAATATACGGATAATGAAGCTCATAAAATTAGCACCTACGATTCAAGTAGTCAATTTTAAGTATTAATAGAATATGATTGAGTTTTGTAATTAATGATTGCCGTTTAAATTAAGATTTCATTTAAAAAGACACATGAAATTTTTCTCACAATATTTCAAACAAAGATTGCCAAAGCAATTACAGACAAAATCTGAGAATAAAAAATAAATTATTTTCCATCAGAAGTTGAACATAAATTAGGCTGCATATAAATACAAAATTTATATTTTGTTTTAAAGAAAGTATCCTAAAAATTGGCCACTTTTCATCCTTAATTCTAAAATTCACTAGAAATTTTATTGAAATATCATATTTTTTTCAAAAAAAATTAAATTCTTGTGATATTATAGTATTAATGTGACTGCAAAACAACGTTAAGATTTATTCAAAAATTATTGAATCCTAATTTGTTTTTTAAATATCTAAAACAATCCAAATTATTTTAAAGATTATACTTTATTCACATTATTTAATTCCTCTAACCTAGCTGACCTAAAGTAGTTTACTTTTATTTTTCAAGCAAATTTTCAATTCCATTTTTAAAAGTATTTTAAAATCGAACTTCTAATATTTAAACAAGAAATGCATGATTCATTGAAAATATTAGCTATCCACTTTTTTGCATAAAGTCATCGCATCGATTTCAGCTTTTTTTATTCATTTCAAAATAAGCAACATTCTTTTGAAAAAAGCAATTTTGAGTTTTTTTGTCAGCATACTGGAAGTTTGAATTAAAAATATCTGTCTGGGAAGCAGGCGACAAAACACTCTCTATATCTAAAATGATTCTTTTACTAAATCGAGTCTCCAGTGTGATATTAAACGATGAAATATTGCGAAACATATGCGAAAATGTGAAACGATATTCAAAAAAACTATTTGGTATTAATTTTCAAGATATTAAAAAAATATTAATTATTAAAGAAGGAAAACATACTTATGTTTTAATATATAATGAATAGACTTTCTTATTTACTAAATAAACGAAAGAAGGTAAATTTTTACCCAAAAAATGACAATGACTGTAATCATTCGGTGTTTTTAATTTTTAACAAATATATCATTAATTTTTCGCCACTTCTTTTAGATCTTAAGGGAAAATTTGAAATTTCTATATAATGCTAGTGCTTTTACTTCGCAAAAATATTTAAGAATCCAGCTAATAATTTTCAAGTTAAATAGCATTTTCGTATTTTTTAAAAATTGCATCTTTATTAGAAGAATATTCCAATTTTTATAAATTATAATATAAGTATTTTTTCCTGAAACTGCAATTTTTTTAAAAAATTACTTTTTCAAGAATAATTGTTTATAATATTATGAATGTGAGCATACATTTACTAATTTAGGAAATATTTATTTCAAGGAAACCCCTAATTAATAACTTGTTATAAGGTTTAATTAGCTGTTTTGAAATTTAAAAAAAAATGTTAAGATTCTATAAAGATTATTTTTCCCCTTAGGTGAGTTTTACAAAATATCGTCTGCTAAATAAATTTCTAAATGAGGACTATAGATAAAAAATATGTAATAAAAATAATAATAATTATATATATATATATATATATATATATATATAAAATCGTCAGTTATTTTATTGAAGGAGTAATATTTTAAACTTTTAAAATGTACATTTACCTAAATTATCAATATAAAATTGCAATAATTCCAATAAAAAAACTCACAAATTATTCTGATTATAATTATTTTTCATTTTGAACTAATTATAATTATTAATTTTTATCATAATTTTTTTTGAATTTCTTCTCAGTAGCTCTATCTTTATAAATATATATAATAATATAAAAAAACTGATGTAAAATATTCTTTTTTTGTTAAAAAAAACACCTATAATCTATTTTCTTATTCATTGTAGTTTGTTTGTATTTTTGAATGAAAATTTTGGTATACCATAGAGATGATAGATATTCTTCAGAAATGCCATTGAAATAGTTGATATCTTTTATGGAAGGCTAAAAACATTCCTATTTATTTTCAGTTTAAATTTCAAAATTAAATTTCATATTACAAGTAATAACCTTACTCAATTCCAAAAGAAATTACATTATATTAATTATTGTTCTGAAGGTAAGTTAACGAAATATTTAACCCCTGACTATTAAAAAGTCGTATTAAGACAGTATAGTTTACCTGAATTTAATTTTCAAATATTAGAGAATTTCTCTATTCTCTGAGCAGTTAAAACATCTCAATGAAGGTTTGGATCCTCGAGTAGACTTCTATACTTATAATAAAGCTCAATGTGTGTGTGTGTGTTGGCGTTCTACAGGCCAGACCGTTGGACCTACAGCTACCAAATTCGGTATATGTATACCTTGGAGTTCGGGAATGTGCACCTCGGAGCCCCTTTTTCGATTTTTTAATTAGAATTTGAATTAATTAAAATTTAAGCGAAATTTTGACGTTTTTCCGCTATAACTTCCGAAAATATTATCGGACAAACATGATAACATCAATTTATAGATAAAACATTTAGCTTTCGAATGGTATCAGTGTTTTAATGTATAACTCAAGCTTTTATATTTAACGAATTTTTATAATATTATATTTTTATAATATTTAACGAAGAAATATTTTAACCATGTTTTTAGCACGTGACTGAATAAAATAAAAGAATGCCAGAAGTTCGAATAAAAAAACTATCATCGCAAAATAAATCTATAGAAATGCAACTTTTAGCACGTGACTGGATAAAATAACATAAATATAAAATGTGATATCTTCTAAAAAAATAAATGCAAAGCAAAGGATTCTATGATCGTTTACAATATTTCAATCATTAATTCAATAAATTATCTTTATTTATACAGGATATGCATTCAAATTCCGGTCCAATGGCCAATTTGTAAAATATTATTAATAGGCATATATTGTTTAATACTATTAATTTGATCTATATGAAGTAAAAAATTACATTTTATGTAGTTTGAGTCAAACAATGCATTTACGAATAATGTGTTTTAGATTTCTTCATACTTCGCTCTGTGAGCCCTATTTTATAAAATATTTTTTTTAATATTTTAAATAAAATTTGCTACATCAATCAGTCTTCTAAATCAATCATTAAAACTGACTGAGTTATAAAATTAAAGAATATTGTTAGGAAAACGCATTCTTTTAGAACTTTCAGTCCATCATTTTAAAGAAAATATTAATTTCAGGCCAATCAATGCCCGGAGTTACTTCAAGGCTAATGAATATGTGATTTAATTGAAAATTTTAGAACCCATTACTCATGGCGAATCAGCTGGTCGCCAAAGGCGGCTGGTTATAAATAAAAACGAATGTTTGTCTGTATGTCTCTTATGTGCTGCCTCATCCGATTACGATAAAACTTTGAATACTTATTACTGACACTTGCTGGATCGTTATAAGCATAGTAAAATTATGAAACATAAAAAAATTTTAGGTCTATTTACCGCGACTATTAACCAAGTATTATTGCCAAATTAACTCGCCAAGGAGGCACAAAAGATTCAGTGAAGGTGCTAAATTCAAGGTACAGTTTAATATTCCGTAGCTATTGTACGTAAAGATTAAATAAATAATTCTCTGATGTTACCGCCTAATTCGAGAGTATGCGAGAGAAAGCTTTGGGGTAAGCACTCCAATTGGATTGAAATTATAATTAAAAATTCATTAAAGTTTAGCGTTTATTGCAGCATCTTCTTGAAATATTAGCATGCAAAAATTTTTGCAATATTTTAATTTTCAAAAAAAAATATTAATTTAACTATATCAACAAATTTATTTCAGAAATATAATTTCTGTGTTCATTCAATTTGAAAAGAAAATATTTTAATTATATTTTCTAACACCAATCTTGAGAATTCCGAACTAATTTTAAACAAATCGCGAAATATACTAAACATAGGTCCTTCCCTTACTACTCCCAAACCACCAGGCTGCGGTGGCCTGGTGGTAAGGTCTCGGCTTCGGAACCGAAGGGTTTCAGGTTCAAGACTCGATTCCACCGAAGATCAGTCGTGTGAGGGGGTCTCTTGCACGTTAAATCTGTCAGGCGAAACGTCCTCCCGCTGGTGTGGTGTGGAAAGGGGGGTGCCAGTTCAGGTGTAGTCCTCGTCACCTGATTATAGTTCAATATTACGAGGTCCGTCCCAAAATAGCCGTAGAGTTACTTCAAAACGGGACGTTAATGTAACCAAACCAAACCAATTTAACATAATAATATTTCTTTCTGATTCTTCTTCACTGATTTTCTTAATTTCTTCCATTTTATGTTCAAGAATTCGATATTTTCTGTTTTTTACATAATTTAGGAATTAATGGTTTTACATAATTTTTTTTAAAAAAGTCCTGTTCATTTCATGTCTATTTTTATTTTGGAATAATTGATTGATATATTTGTGAATTTTAAAGGTGTACAAATTCTTTAAAATAAATTAAAATTTATCAATTTTACTGAAAGTAAAAACGAATTATTTCTTAATGATATTTGATTCAAATGAATAAGATACGGAAAAGCTATTCTTTTCTTTATTTCTGTTAATGATCGTGATAAAACATGTGTAAATATGAAAAAAAATAATCTTGATATAAAAAAGCGTGGAAGACGGATTTGTTTTGTTTAAATGCCTCTGAACCTCTTGAAAACAGTTTTTTTTTCTCTGTCAGGTTTTCAATCATTTGCATCGAAAAACATCCCACTTTTTTTCGGAATAATGGCAGTTGTCGAGATGATGTTTTTCGTAGACCCACTATTACGAAGAATGCATATTCTTACTCAACACATTTAAACTGAAAGCGACATTTGGAAGAAATATGCATTTTTTGAAAGGAAAGACAAAGCGTGACAAAAATATAAGAAATTCTATGTAAGGTGCAATCGTGGCATGGTCTTCACTCTCTTTATCGAAATTACGCAATTTTGTGTAAACACTTACGCCAAACAAACTTACGTAAACAAATTACGCCAAACAAACTTACGTAAACAAATTACGCCAAAAAGAAAATATTTTCACACCAATACTTCAAAACAGCAATGCAAAGTAAACGCAAATAACGTTATAATGTTAGATTGTGTACTTTGTTATCTATATCTATACTTATAATAAAGCTCAACGTGTGTGTGTGTGTGTGTGTGTTGGAGCTCTACAGGCCAGACTGTTGGACCCACAGCTGCCAAATTTGGTACATGTATACCTTGGAGGTCGGGAATGTGCACCTCAGAGTTCTTTTTTCAAATTTTTAATTAGAATTTGAATTAATTAAAATTTAAGCGAAATTTCGACGTTTTTCCGCTATAACTTCCGAAAATATTATCGGACAAACATGATTTTAACATCAATTTAAAGATAAAAAAAAATTAGCTTTCTAATGGTATCAGTGTTTTAATGTATAACTTAAGCCTCTATTTTTAACGGATTTTTAAAGAAATATTTTAACTATGTTTTTTTGATCAAGTGACCGGATAAAATAAAATAAAGCAATGACGGAAGTTCAAATAATAATAAAAAACTATCATCGTAAATCAAGTCTAAAGAAATGACACTTTCAGCACGGGACTGGATAAAATAACATAAATATAAAAAGTGATACTTTCTAAAAAAAATTAATGCAAGGCAAAGGATTCTATTATCGTTTGCAATATCTAAATGATTAATTCAATAAATCTTTTTTATTTACGGTAAACCTGATTGAATTTAGACAGGATATGCGTTGAACTCACGACCTAATGGCATATTTCTATAATCGTTTGCAATATCTGTATCATTAATTTAATAATTTTTTTTCGCTTTTTCGCTTTCTTTCAAAAAGCATATTTAATATTTTGGCAACATCACCGAAAAATACATTTTTAATATTTTGGAAGCATAACCGATAATTAAAACTGACTGATTTATAAAATTAAAGAATATTATCAAGAAAACGGGTTCTTTTAGAACTTTCCGTCCATCATCTTAAAGAAAATATTAATTTCAGGCCAATCAATGCCCGGAATTACTTCAAGGCTAATGAATATGTGATTTAATTGAAAATTTTAGAACGCATTACTCATGGCGAACCAGCTGGTCGCCAAAGGCGGCTAGTATAAAATAAAAATATAATACCGAAAATAAAACCCAGATACAATTTTTTAAAATGCATCTTTAATATTAATTTAAAGGCATCTGTAAAGAATATTCATATAAATAGCCATTTTAATTGATATAAGTGAGGTTTGTTTGACTGCATTAAAGGTATAAAACAGCTTGTTTTCTCAAAAAAAAAAACTTTAATTTTCTATTTTAGTCTTATACAATGAGAAAATTTCATAGCTTTTGGAAACCTATTATATGCATTTGTTTGAAATGCCTAAAAATTCTAGCTATCTATATAAATTGCAAAGAAGTCATTATGACAAAAGATTATATCATCGTAAGCATAGCATTTCCATAATTCTTTTCATAATTACTTCCTGATTTCTAATTAATTTTTGCAGAAGTTTCACAGTAGCAGATATTTCCAGAAGTGTCAGCGTCAGTCTACAGTGTCTTTGACTGTAAATAGCAGACGTTTCTGAGGCGTAAACAGCCGTAAACAATCTTTTTCCTGTGAGATTTATCCGCTCGTTTTATACAGTTAAATGAAACTATTTAGTTTTAATTGTATGTTGCTGTTTACTGTAACCCTTGTTGTTCCGTACTTATCGACTGTGTTTAGTCTTTGATGTGTTCATGTTTACATGTTGAATAAAACTGTCTCATTGGTTACTTTTGAAATACTTTGCCATGCACTCATAGCACCGGGTCCAATAATTTTCATCGTTTTTTAAAGAATATATTTCCAATAACATGTGTGGTGTACAAATCATAATAAAAATTTCCACACTTTTGAAATATTTATATTTTATTCATTTTTCAGAAATTTAACAGTATTTCAACAGTATCTCTTACAATTATCAAAATCTGTTCATCCCACGGTTTCAGCGGGTATGTGTTCTTCTTTATTGAGAAGCGCATCCCGTTTTTCCCCCATTTAACCACCGAAATGCATTATATACAATATCAGACGTTTATTTTATGTTTTGGCCAACAGATGTCGCTAGTTGTCTACTAAATTGCGGCACTAAATGAATGCACATGATATTACCGCTCAAACTTCACTTTTTGCCATTTTTCTTCTTATATAAATGGCTGCTAGAAAACGTTCAGAGATTGACAGAGAGTATATTCCTGATGAAGTATCAGATTCTGAAAACGATTTTAAATGATTTCGATAGTGATATTGATATAGATTTTTCGGACTGCTCTTCAAATAGTTTTGACCCTGCTCATGATTCAATAAATTTGCAAAGCGTTAAAAAAAGGTGAAAAACTGACATGAAGAATATTCCTTCTCTTCCTCCGTAAATTTTAAATATTTTAGATAATGTATTAAATAGAAATTAACTGCAATTCAACTGAAATTTATTGAAAAAAATTTAAATATTTGATATCATCTGAAAATGTTTTTTCTGGCAGCTTATTTTCTAATGATAAAAACCTATATATAAAATTATTTTCTAGACAAACAAAAAGCCTCTTACAATTCTCCAATATATATTCTTAAAATATGCAAATAAAGCGATTTTAGTTCACAAATTGGGCAGTCAGAGGATTAAAGCAGACATTTTCCATTTGCTTTTTATAACTACATCCTCATTTGTTAAGTCATGATAATAAGTGGATACAGAAGTCACTATATTTTCACGCGTTTTATCTTTCTGCATATTCTTATTTCAAATAATAAGTTGAAAGTAAGGGTTTCATCTGAGTATAATTTTCTAAATCCATGCACATTCTAAACATAGTTATTTTTGCTTTTTTCCTTACTGTAAATATTTTGGTATTTAAATAAAATTCCCTTAATATTCCAAACAAACAGCTCAGTAATCAGAATAGTCACAGATATGTGGATAAAATGTTCTGATGTATATAAAGAAATGGACTTGAAATTATGTTCAAACAACATATTTAAATTCTTTAACTGAAAAAAAGTATAACTAATATTCTTATCTCTAACTATATCTTTGATAAAAAAAATAAGACAACAATGAAATAAAGAAAATAATTAATTAGCTTTAAAAGCTGCAAATCGCTTATTATATAATTTTTTCTGGGTATATATTTAAATGCTTTATTTTTCACTGTTATTACTCATTCTAGTATTTGCAATTTTAGAATTTGTTAATTTTCCGTCAAAGGAGCTCGATGGAAAAATCGCCAAATAATCTTTAGTCTGGAAAAGGGAAAAAAACTACCAAATAGTCACCAAAAATAGTCAAATTTAACGTTTAAATTTGTGAAATTCAAGTTATTCACTGGGCTTCACATCACGTTTTGTTCACATTGGCGACATTTATTTTGCCAATCGCTTCATTTGGCGACTTGACTCGCGTTTGGCTCACATTGGCGACATTTTACGCCCATATAACGGAAAAGTACTCAGAATTTAACAATCAACCCATTCAAAAAATTTTAAGTATTTGATTAAAACTCTTTAAAAGTATCTAGGAGCTTTTTCACATCAGCTGTCTTTTCACTCATCCTTGAATGAATCAATAGGAATATCTGCTACAAGAAATTTCAATTTCTATTTAGTCTGAAAAAAGGTTTTTTTTTTTTTTTTTTGCTTCTGCTAATAGTGCCAAATGTGACGATTTTTATTCTATCTCTTTCGTTTCATTCTATCGAACTACATTTAAACCGTTTTACTTTTCACCAGTAAAACCTGCTACAAATTGCTGAGATACAAATTTACGATGGTAAAAAAAGTACTTGTTAAGTAAATTCTGTTTTCCGATAAATGTCTGAAAGAACTCTGATTAAAAAATAGTGTTATCAAAAATTCTAAAAGAAAAGAAATTCTATTCTATTCTTCTATTCCGAAAGAAGGAGAATTCATTTTCTAGCCTATTTATTGAAAATAAAATTAAACCAATAACTGAAAAATGTGTAGCTTGAATCTTTTTTAGCTTAATTTTGTATGCAAATCAGTCTTATGAAAATTTTTTTTTCTAAATCCATACATTTTTAATGCTATTTAACCAGTACTAGGTCTAAAATTATTAGTTGTTCATTTAATGAAATAGTTAGATACATTGTTGACTTTTAAATCATTCATGTTTGTTAAATTTATCTAATACTATAATACGAGGAATGGTTGCCAAGTCGAAAATCGCCCCAGAATTAATAAACTCCGGTAAACTTGGGGTTCTGAGGTTTTTGGCCACGAGGAATCGATTGGAGCCGGTTTTGAAGCGCTACGGTCGAGCAGTTTGGAGTTACAGATAGGATGTTTTCAAACTTTATTAGTTCGCCATAATGGCTACTTAAATTTTCAAGCGGTAACGTGCTGCCATCTATAGCCAATATGGCGAACTAATAAAGTTTTATGTTTATGCTGTTATAGGTTTATAATATGTTTCTTATGTATGTATATATGTTTGGTTTTTCTAAATAAATTTTTCGAAAATATTGAACTTCAACACACTTCAATCTTTACCTTTACTTTACCTTTGTATAGAATAGTTCCCTTTCCAAACTCTAACTTTGCTTAGAATAGTTTACAATGGTGCACTTTAACCGGTTATCTTTTCACCAATGGTTTCACAAATTTTCTTATGGCATGTATTGTTTTGATAAATCACAAATGAAAATTTAAATCTTCGAGTTAACTTTGATACCTGTTTTCTCCGAGCGGAGCTCGGTCACCCGCTGGTAATAACAAAGTGAGATATATTTATCCATATTTTTATAGAAATAAACCTCCTGCACGTGTTCCGTTTAGACTTCCAGTGAAAAAAGTTGATTTTACAGACATTTTGAATACCTTTCTTTTACAGACTTTTCTCATGGTGTTGATATCCAAGTATGTTGCTCAGATTAGATATCAGATTTCATTTATATATTTTGAGGGCTTATGATTATAATCCTCATGCAATAGACACATATAAGTTATCTGACGTAATTAGAATTAAATATTCAGGTAACAAATTATTTTTTTATCCAGCTCATATATTAAGATTTATCAGTTTTCGTTTTCTAGAAGTTATTGTAAAATCATGTGTTCTAATTCATGAATGGACACATAGAAAAATCATTGATTGAATTGAGTTAAGCTTATATTTAAAATTTAAGTTAATTAGGTTATCTACAGTTTGAGCAATAATATCAAATACCCAATTTTATTCTTTTACACAGCGAGTTACCGTGTTCGCAAGTTAGCAAATATATTCGCAAAAGTAATTTATTCGAACAGAAGATTTAGAAGGACTGGTCAGTATGAAAAAAAGTTCTTCAAATTAATTAGATTACTTTTTTTATTAGTAGGTTGCTTCCGGTATAGAAAACATTTCACAATTCTAAACATCGCAGGTTGCATAGTTTGTTTCACTATATTGTGCGATGTTATATGGTATTAATCAATATTTCACAATATTAAACAGTATTGCGAATAATTGATCAATATCATACAATATTGTGCAATATGTGTATGCTACTAAAGATATGAAGGAGTGTAGTGATATGTCATGCAAACCTTCAAAATCAAAAATTTTAAGAATTCCATAATATTATTCCATCATATATGAATCCTCATGGCATCTTTCTCAGAAATTCGTTTATTATGAAAAATTTGAATAAAAGAATCATGTTGGAATTTTTATATTCAAATAAAATTATCAAAACAAAAAAAAAGCCCTGAACAAATTTTATTACAAAAGATATTATTACGAAATATTAAAAATTGACAGATTGATTGTAAAATATACATTTGAGTCAAAATGTCATGATCACCAATCAAGTTCACTGAAAGACATGTTCACTTATCAATCACAAAAAAAGCTAAGGACATTTTTGTTGGAATGCATATAAAATTTGTTTCGCAGTAGGTGTCCTCAAAACAGTAGATGCCATAATGGATGTGTCCTTCAATTTCATGAATAGTGAAAAAGACATCATAATGGGATGCTTAAAACACGGGGAAGCATTTCTGACACTACAGCATTCTTGAAGGGTTCACATAGTACCCTAGTGAGTACCCGAACAACTGCCCACCATTGGTTAACATTCCCCATTGTTAAAAGCCACCTTATTTCGAGATGGGGTATCCCCTTATCAACGATTGTTTGATCTGGTCGTTAGGCCAAACGTGAAGTTAATTGTGGGGTTGAAATCTATCGCAACTTCAAAGAAAAGGTGCTTCCAAAAGCTTGATGCCAGCTGGTCCCTTTAAGAAAGAATGTCACTGACACGTGTACCAGAGTGGTCAATGGCTTACTTCCCCATTAGTCAAATATAGGATGATAATTATATACTGAATTCCTTGATAGAATTCGTTTCTAAAATATTATTCAATTTCCTTTTATATCACTTGACCTAAAGTTTATCGAGGGAGTTGTTTACGTTCGTCTGTGTGAAACACAATCCCTATACATCCTACTGTAACTTTCCCATGTTCCATACAAGGTTAGCAGCATTAACCGACAGCTGCCCACCATCTGTGAACATGTTAAACACCACCAGATTTCGAGATAGTGAATCTCATTATCACCGATTCTTAGCATCTGGTCATTAGACCACTCGTGATGTTCATTGTGAGTATGGAACACGTCGCTTCTTCAAAAGAAAGGAGTATCCATCAGTTGTCTGCAGGGTGTTCCTTTGTGAAGGAGAATCACTGAGGCGTGTTCCAGAGTGATCAATTGCTAGGACGCGTCATTGATGGACAGTCCGATGCCAAGAAAGACAGATGCCACAATTGAATAGAAAATTTTGCTGGATGATTGGCCGAAGGAGAACAGACCTGGACGAATGGAGATTAAGGAGGTGGACTTTGGACAGCGATAATACGCAGATTGTCTTAGAAGGGGGAGAGAGCTTTGGACTATAGAACGTGGCGTTTTGGTGCTCTAACTTGGTAGCGGTGCTGGCTAGCACTCTGATAGCGTCTTGTAGTGTTTTTCTCCGAATTGACGTAGAACTTTTTCCTTTAACTTTTTTCACACTAGACCCTTAACTTCGACTGTTGTATAAATAGCAAATACTTAACCTATAGGGAAAAAATGTTCTTTTGTAAATATATGTGGCTGTAAATAAAATATTTGTCAAAAATTCCACATTCTTATTTGATTGGTCGAGATCAAGACAATGCAGTTTATATAATAAGTGAAAGATGGATGTGAAGTCTAGGCATAAAAACAGTAGTACAACAATGACCATTAATAACAGATCTGAGCATCGTTTGTAACGCCTCTTTACGAGTTTTCAAATTTTATCCATTAAACATTTTGAGGATATTAAAAAAGAGATTTCAATCACAATATCCATTTCCTTCAACTATCAGCCTTACTGAGCTAAAAAAATATCTATTTGGAACAATATCATCGGTGAGGAAAGAAATTTCAGATACTTTAAAGCATTCGACTACGCAAAAAACGCTGGTTCTGGACCAAATTGGCGAATTATTATCTCTTGTAGTTCAGACTTTTCTGTTTCCAAAACAGTTTATCTTGTCCAGAAATCTAAGGCCTGACTTATAATCGAGGGGAATTTTACACAAATCATATTTTTTAGCAGAAATTTGTCTTTCACTTCCATTTTCTCAAAACTTTAATTCTCATAAAAATTCTAAACCGCCGACATGATATCTCAAAAACTAATAGAGTTATTCACGTAAAAATTTCAGCGTATGTTTTAAATAATATGGGCCATGAAATGAACCATTAATTTTATTATTGGTGAAATACTTCTTCATTTATGGGTGTTTTTAGAAAAATTAAGTTGTAAATTTATGGAAAAAATGCTATGGGGAGAGCTGTACCTTGGACAGCAATGGCCCTTAGCACATGACCACAGTTCCTGCCAGTGTGGATTCAATTTTATAATTAGTGTTCATGTGTCTTCGTTGTTTTTCGGAGGTCAGTTAGATGACTAATAATGACATCAATATCGTTTTTTACATCAAAATTACAATTCATATGTAATTAAAGTTACACCATCCATTTTTCTCTTTTTTTAAGGTATCCGACTACGTTCGAAGGAAAAAGTTTTAAAAATAAGATTTTTTAGAAACTATTTAAGGTTTTTAGATGTATTGTCAATTATAAAAATTGCATATACAATAATAATTATTTGAAAATATTATATATTTTGAGAAATGAGAAATTTTATTGTAAATTTTAATGAAATTGAATCAAAACGGTTAACATTCTACACAAAATTATAATGTAGAAATCCTATTTTTCTTTGTACACATGTTATAGAATATAATGATGAAAGAAATGAACCAAAATCTGAGAAAAATATTGTGATATAAAAAAGTTGTGGGTAAAAATATATGTATATATACATTTTTTCCCTCAATTCAGAACTTAATTTTTCTAAAAAATACCTATAAATGAAAAAGTATTTTGCCAACAATAAAACTTTGGGTTCATTTCATTGCCCATATTATTTAAAACAGAAGCTGAAATTTTTATGTAAATACCTCTATTAGTTTTTGAGATATCTTGTTAGCGGTGGAGAATTTTTATGAAAATTAAACTTTTCAGAAAACTGAAGTTAAAGACAAACTTTAGCGGAAAAATAGGTGACCCTGGATGATAGGTCAGGCCATCCTTTTCTTAGAAAAGATAAACTGTTTTGGGAAGAGAAATGTCTGGACTCCAAGAAATAATAAATCGGATACCTTATTATATTTGTTAGCAATTCATAGAAAATAACAAAAAGAGGCAAGCAATATTGTTTGATATTCCATAACGATTCGTAAACATCTACGTTCAGAACTTATGTTTCTGAAATATATATGTTTCAAAGATAGTATAGTCTGAAAAGTGAAAACTCCTCAAAATTTCGAGTTAAAATTCTTTGAATATAGTAAAATTTCTCGTACACAAAAAATAAAGTAAATTCTCGTATACATAATAATTAGATAAGGGTGGAGTCTCCTCTTGAAATTGGATGCAAATAGCTATTTCGAAGAACGAAAATACGGTTTTTTTATTGCATTTTTTCCCTAGTACCATTCAATATTCTCCTTTTTTTCAACTACATCAGAAGTTCCCAAGAAATATTATTTTTATTGAGACGTCTCATACGGTGATAAAAAGTTTATCCCCCGCCCCCTGACAATCTTTAGTGGTATGCACAACACAAATTACTCATTGTCTGGAGACTGAGGCATTCTCTATACTTCGGTATTTCTTCAGAAAGAAAATGATTCTCCAGTCTATTTCTTAAACATTTTGTGTATGTTTTATCATTTTGTGGTGATAATAAGCCAGTAATAGACACCACTCTTCGCTCGCCATAACTATTGGCTCTGCCAAAATACTTATTTCGCTCGCCATAATACTTGGCGCAACCAAAACAAGCATTTCGCTCTTCATAACGCTTGGTCAAAGTCGCACACCCTCGCCATAACACACACTCGCCATATATGATACCACTTGGCGCTACC
>JAPMOQ010028155.1:129218-143206 GCA_026543055.1 Argiope trifasciata | reverse complement strand
CACTCGCCATATATGATACCACTTGGCGCTACCAAAACACGTACTTTTCCCGTCATAACACTTGGCGCAACCAAACCTCGCATTTCGGTCGTTATAATGCTTCGCTTTATCAAAACACGTACTTCGCTCACCATAACACTTGGTGCTACCAAAACACGAATTTCACTCTTCATAACGCTTGGTCAAAGACTCACTTGTCGCAAGATAACATCGCACACACGCTCGCCATAACACATGGCGCTACCAAAACACGCTTTTCATTCGCATTAACGTTTGGCTCTACCAAAACACGTACTTCACAAGCCATAACACTTGGAGCTACCAAAACAGGCATTTCGCTCTTCATAACGCTTGGTCAAAGTCGTTAGACTGAATTGGCGCAAAAGCAACAACTCACATACTCTCGCCATAACACTTGGCACTACCAAAACAAATGCCTCAAAAAATAAACATTTCTTTAGTGTCTAATAATTAAATAAACATGACCTAACTTTTTAATCAGATATGAAATTTTATACTTTCTTTATGGTCGAAAATATCCATATTCTTAAAAAAAAATAATAATTTTTTTAATAAAATCATCAAAAAACTTTTTACATATGAACAAATAAATATGGAACGATTACTGACATTTTTGTCGCTACAGTCACCAATTATATTTCAACTAAAAGAGTCATCTTTAGAGGATTGATACAACTTTGACACATTTGAAAACTCTATGAAACCGTGTAAGAGGCTGACAGCTTTGACTATGGTTCTAGCTTTTTCTTCAACCAATGGTTACCGGACCGAAGGTTTTAAAATTACTTTTTGGCCAACTTCTTCAAGACTTTACACTGACAGATATTTCATGCCGAAAAAATAAAGAAAATAAACAAAGAAATGAAGAAAATGTGTGACGCACAAAAGTCCCATAGAAAGAAAATAGTAATAAATATCGTCTGCTACATTTATCACTTCAGGAAAAATTGAAACGAGAATTTTCTCAACATCGTTTTTCTTAAAATCCTTTAATCTTTGATGCTATTGCCTTTTCTTTGAGCAATATTTGATAAAATTAATCCATATTTTAGCGAAAAAGAATATATTCCATAAATTAAGGATAATTATTTTTTTAAGTTACTCTTTCAAGAATGAATTTGCATATTTTCGTAGTCATATTTTCATACATTTAAAAAAGGAAGGAAAAGCGATAATATTTCGTGAATAAAAAGATGAATAATTATTTTAATGTACCACATATTCACTATTCAAATAGAATGTATTTTATTAAGGATAATTTTTCCCATTCTATTCTTTCAAGAATAAATGTGCGTATATTCGTTGCCAAATAATGAGATGGTTTAAAGGAAATGAAGGAAAAACTGCTACTTTTAGTGAAGAAAAATTGTTAATTTTTTAATGTATTACTAATTCATTAATTAAAACACAAAAGTATGAATTTATCGAAAAGAAATTTCACAATGAAACACTCTTTATTAGAAACTTAGTGGAATTCTCCGTCTAAATGAATATCAGAATCAATAAAAATAGTAAATTAAATTATAATATTGATTTGATTTTCTTAAAATTAAAATTAATATTAAAATGTCATTAGTGTGTGTGTGTAGACAGAAAGAGAGACTAATATATTAAAAAATTATTAATATTAAGTATAAAATTATACAATTGTATGAATTTCCAAATATCATTTAGGAATATATATATAATTAAAGGAAATTATCTAAATGACGGTATCTTGCTCTTTTTAAAAAACGGCAATTTAATGACACTTCTATATGAAATACAAAATCATACAACTGTATGAATTTCCAAATATGATTTAGGAATATATATAAAATTAAATAAAATTATCTAAATGAAAGTATCTCGCTCTTTTTAAAAGACGATAATCTAATTACTCTTCTATATTTCCGTTTCTAAGTTCAAACTTCGTGTAATTGAACAGACAGCAAGAATTGAAACAATTAAATCAACGAAGCACGAAACTAATATTGAAACTACTTTTTAATTCTCTTTAAATACAAGATGTGCAAATGAATCGGTCGACAACCTATTTGAGATCACAAACCACCACTGACAAACCCTGTACTCTTCCCTCCCACTTTTTCAACATTTTTGACATGCTCTTTTTCCCAACAACAAAACTTTATTTCCCCAAAAATGCATCTCAAACCATAATTAAGTTGTTCCGAAACGTGCTGTCTTCCCACATTTCACTTTTGCAAGCGTCGTTGAACTTCCCATACACCAGCGCAGGGTGCAGGCGGCATAAAAAGGCATTGAGGGAGGGGGGTCGTAGGCGGAACCGCAACTGTCTGAGCGTGAAATTATGACAGGGGTAGGGATTTATAAAGCGCGGATGGTGTCCCTGCTCTGTCAGGCCTGATAAATTGATTAAGACCAGAGAGGATAAAGAAATGGACCCGACTGCTGAAAGGAATGAAATATTTATGAGCTTTCGACAGAAAGGTGTACGTTTTTACACGCATTGGAGTTTCATTGTAATACCTTTATGTATATTTTTAGCCGCACGTGTTGTGGCACATAAAATGCGAGTTTCAATCATAGATTTTTGTACGTTTTGTTGTTGCTTATGGCAATTCACAAGCCCGCTGACAGAAAGCTGTCAGCAATTAAACCCTAAATGTGTTTCCCTTGTTTTTCAGTTGCGCCAAGTAGGAAAAACAGTATGACTTTGAGGCCTCACATTCGCTTGCACAACCCTTTTTTACAGGTGGGACACATTCACAATACTCAGAGATACCACACAGAAAAACAATCATGCTTGAGCTGGGACACGAACCCAGGACGCCCAGATCACGTGGAAGATATGCCAGGACATTGACTGATTCTAATACCTGTGTTTATATTTTTAGCCACAAGTGTTGTAGTAGATAAAATGTGAGTTTTAATCGTAGATTTTCATATTCTTCGGTCAATGAAAGTAAATAACATACATATTTAATGCTTAAGAGAATAACAGATTTTGTAATTACAAATTTTTTTAATGAATAATAAACAAGGAAAAAACTTATTCTATATTGTGGTATTCTATATTTCAAACACAATTAATATAGATTGTTAGTATGTTCTATATCGATAAATAGTCTCAATATAATATATATCTATACCTATAATAAATCTCAATATCTGTGCGTATTGGCACTATACAGGTTATGTCACAGGCTGCACAACTAATACATTTGTCAGAAGTATACCTTGGGAGACGGGAATGTGCACCTAGGAGCGATTTCTTCGATTTTTTTAATCAGAATTTTAATGAATTAAAATTTATGCGGAATTTCGACTGTTTGTTCTACAATTTCCAAAAATATTATACACACACACACACACACACACACATATATATATATACAGAGATTTATGCAACAATTTATTTTACACAAAATAAATTGTTGCATTAAATGTATTAAGAAAAACATTATACTTTCTGAAAACTAAATGCAAAGGAAAGTGCATTCGTTAAAATAACTATATTATTAATTCAATGAAACAAATGGAGGTCAACATGGTTTAATATATGCATGATCAGGTTTACTGTTTTGTAAAGCTTTCGTAGTAGCCAAACATCTGCAAACGAAAGGGTTTAAATGAAGTTAATAATTATATATTTAGTAACTTAAGTCAATAAACACTCTGATGAATTACGAATTTTATGTTTTTACATTTATACACTTGCGAATCACATTTAAAAAATATTCTTGAGACAATAATATTTTATGTATAAAGGGTTGCACACCAATTAACTAAATGAATTACTAAAAGCTGACCAAACCACGAAAATTTCAATATAAGACGGGCGATCACCTAAGAAATTTGGTAAATATTTGTAAATATATTTAGCAGTTGCATGTCTAAGAAGAAGAAACTTTTAAAATTTTAACTTTTATTCATAGAAAAAGTAGTAAGAAATATATCCTTCTACATTGTGATATTAGAGCAAAAGAGACCGATATTTTTCTTTCAGTAATTTTACAAAGAGATTTTAATTGGGACATCATGAGACTAATTTCACACATGTATATTTAAGAAAAAGAAATATTAGATATATTTAAAAGCGTGTTGCAAGCATTAGGGACCTTTTATTCGGGGTGTGAGAAAATGCTAAAGTAGAAAGAACTGGTTTATAAAGCCCGTGTTAAAAATGATTAAATAAAAAAGTAGGAATTGGATCAGGAAATAAGAGACTATATTAGAATGAATTTAACATCGACTAAATGAAGATAAAATTTAGGAAATTACTTATGATTTTAATTAGATTAAAAGATATCATTACATGTGTGTGTGTTTTATTGTTTTTTGATCACTTATAAGAATTTTTAGTTTCAATAAGAATATTCTTAAATTAATTAGAATTTAAAATTTGCATTAAGGATATATGTTTTAATTAAAATAAATCTTTATATTATTAATCTTCTTTTCATTTCTAAATTCCACTCAATTAGACGAGAAAAAAACTCAAGAGAAAGAATAAATATAAATAGAAAGAATAAGAATAAATAAATTCGTTCGTGAAAAATTGTACCAAAAAAACTGCAAAAAATTTGCAGGATTTTTGTAATGCATTTTTAAAAGAATCTTTTAAATGAAATAACGGAAAAATCTGAAACATAAGAACGACAGAATGTTTCACTCTTATTTATTTTCTTCTGTACGAAGTATACAGAAAGTCTTGTTATCATCAAAAAATGTGAACTCGAGATTTTGATGATTCCTTATGTTTCAGACCTCGCTGAGCGTAAAAACCCCATTTTTGAAAATGCGGGTTTATTAATAACTGACAAAGTTAACTCAAAAAAGAATTAAACACGTGATTTTGATGATTCCTTATGTTTCAGACTTCGCTGAGCTTAAAAACACATTTTGGGAAAATACGGGTTTGTTAGTATTAGACAAAGTTAACTCAAAAACGAATTGAACTTGAGATTTTGATGATTCCATATGTTTCAAACTTCGCTGAGTGTAAAAACACATTTTGTGAAAATGCGAGTTTATTAATATTTGACTTAAGTTAACTCAAAAACGATTTGAGTTAGACGGTTGACATTTTTTATATGATCTTTATACCGAATTTGTGGGTTTCTATCAATGTTGGTTCAAAATCTGACTGTCCGGCTGAAGTTAACAAAATAAAAAAATCTAGATGGATAAAATTCGGCATCCAGGTTTAAAACCTGAAATGTACATATCTATCAAAAAGTAAAAGTGGTAATTTAAAAACTTGCTGTTGTTTCTAATGACGCTTGTCAAGAACAAGCCCACTGTAACGACGTCAGAGATTTAAGCCGATAGGGAGCGTCTCTGGTCTTAGTTGAGCAAACTAGGGCCAAGAGTACGACTATGCCAATCACGCATCACTCATTCGCTTGCACAAACCCTTTTTACAAGAGCGCATTCACATATCTCACAGATAGAACAGAGAAAGAACAACCAGGTCTAGAACCCAGAACACCCAAATCACTGAGAAACTCAAAAACCTAAATTTGGTATGATAATTTCTGATTAGAAGTGCAATTATTTTTATCAAGTTTCTCTTACGATCGTCTAAAACAACAAAAAAATTTTTGTATGTTGATAATTGCATGTCAGTGATTAATTTCCAAATATATGGCAAAGTATCATTGCTAAATTCACGAAATTAACATTTCAGAAATATTTTACTTCACTGCTATGTAAGGTTTTCTCTGGCTTGACAAATATATTAGAGAATATGAAAGAATGTTTAAATAAAAATGCTAAACAAGGAAAAAGACCCCTATTGCTCTTTTTTAAAGAATTCAAGGTATCCGACTATGTTCGAAGGAATAATTTTGAAGAAGTGAATTTTTTGAAAACTATTTAAAACTTTGGTCTTTAAATGTATTGCCAATTATAATACAAAACACTATAATTACAACAACATTATTTGAATATATAATCTATATTTAGAGAAATAGGGCAATGTGTAGTAAATTTTAATGAAAATTAAACAACATAGTTAACACTCTACACAAAATTGTAATCCATTTTTCTTTGTGCACATGTTATAAAATATAATAATGAATGAAATGAACCAAAATCTATGAAAGATTTTGAGATTCTAAGAAGTTACGGGTAAACATATAGATATATATGCATCTATTCCATAGATTTACAACTTAATTTTTTCTAAAAACACCTATAAATGAAAATGTACTTCACCAAGAATAAAATTTTTGCTTCATTTCATTCCCCATATTATTTAGAATGCAAGCTGAAATTTTTACTTAAATACCTCAGTTTTTGAAGTATCATTTTAAAGGTGCAGGCTTTTTAAGAAAATTGGTGTTAAGAAAACTGAAGTTAAAGACAAATTTTAGCTCAAAATTATGTGACCCTGGCTGATAGGCCAGGCATTCCCTTTCCTAGAAAAGATAAACAGTTTTGGAAAGAAAAAAGTCTAAACTACAAGAAATAACAGTAAAAAAAATAATTCCCCAACGTGTTCGATATCCACTATTTTTAAAATAGTCGGATACCTTAAAAAACATAAAGCGCCTCTATTAAAATAAACAAACATTAATCTTCCCTTCTCATTTATTAAAATGATTATATATTTGGTTATTGGAAGAAATAATTTTGGAAATAATAATGGTGTTTTGGGAAATTTAAAACATTCTGTTGCAATGGTTTTAAAATGTAAAGTAATAAATCAATCTATTTTCTGCCACTAGATGGCAGGACCAACACTTAATTTACCTGTTCTCAAATTCTGATCGATCATTCTCGTCAGTCATAGCTAAATTTCTCTCTTCCTGTAAGAACCGAATATCCTTCGTGATCTTAGTACATTTTTAAGCGATAAAACCGGAAAAAACAGCAATGTTCGAAATGTTACTGTAATCTTTACAATACATTAATTCATTTTGAATATTTTTTATAGATATCTATTTTTTTTTTTCAGCTTTTAACTCTTTAAGATATTCAACTAAGTTCGAAGGAAAAAAAAATTAAAACTTGGATTTTTTTTAAACCATTTAAAATTATTGTTTTTAAATGTATAGTTAATCATAATACAAAATACTATAAATACAACCACATTATTTAAAAATATAATATATTTTGAGAAATATGAAAATTAATAATAAATTTTAATGAAATTTAATCAAAACGGTTAACATTCTACACAAAATTATAATGCAGAAATCCTATTTTTCTTTGTACACATGTTATAGAATAAAATGATGAAAAAAATGAACCAAAATCTACGAAAAAACTTGAGATGCAAAGATATTATGGATAAAAATATATTTATGTATGCATTATTTCCATAAATTCACAATTTAATTTTTCTATAAACACCAATAAATGAAAAAGCTTTTCACCAACGATAAAACTTTTGATTCATTTCAATACCTGTATTATTTAAAACACACGCTGAAATGTATACGTAAATATTTCTATTAGTTTCTGAAACATCATGTTCAAAATGGGGAATATTTATTCACCCGAGAGAGATCACGTGGGGCACACACTCACCCCATTCTTATTCAAACACATGTCGCAGGGTAAATATTTATCAGTAATCAATTACCCTTTCAGTGCCTTCCTATCTGACAGTCCTTTTGGAAGGTGAAGTGTCATTTTTACTTTTCTTTATGCTCTTGTAGTAATCATTTTTTGGAATTCAAGTGGGAATGGGGTGACTCACTCTCCCCACGCGACTCTTATTGCTTCGAAATTTCTCATTCTAAACAGCCTAATTTTGCATTCTGTAGCTCTCTCTTTGCATTTATATTGCTGTTGACGAAATGTCGTCATCATATTCAACAGCTCGAAAAACAAATAGGTGGTTAATGGTCATTTTCTACTGCGCGCTGACCGTCGCAGCCATTAATACCCGAGTAGGACTAATGGCAACAAAGACACCTCCCTTGGAATATGCAAATAAGAAAAAAAATTCAGAAGAAATTGGCATTAGCACTATTTCAGCCACACATAAACATAAGGCGAGATATGATAATGCTACCTAAAACACTTCGTGAAAGTATGGATGCCACCACTTCTAATGGATCACAGGAGATCCCAACAAAGAAAATGAAACCAGACAAAGGACGATGTGTTATATGTCCAAGATCTAAAGATAATAAAACTACAATTTCTTGCATAAAATGTGATAATTTTACATGTAAAAATCATTCTTCATATGTTTGCAATAAGTGTATGCAGAATTGAAACTCCTAAAGGAGATATGTAATTTTTTAATTTAATTTTTCTTAAATATTAAAAATAGTTTTCTGAACTTAAAAGTTTATTTTCTTAAAGAATTAATGCACCTATTATTTATAATTTATATGCGTTTTTTTTTTCTAATTTATGGAAAATTTTAGATAAAATAGATTGGGGTGACACAGTCACCCCGCGTGATCTCTTTACTCACTATTAGGTGAGCGCCTTCTGCCGGGTTAAAGCTTTGAGAAAATTGAAAGTAAAGATAAATTTCAGATGAAAACAATATGACCCTGGATGATAGATAAGTCCTTCCTTTTTCTAGAAAAGATAAACTGCACTCGAAAGAGTAAAGTCAGAATTAAAAGAAATAATAACAGGAAAAAAAATTCGTCAATGTGGTCTATAATCAGTGTTTTTAACGTATTAATTAACCTTAATTCCATTAAAATTCAATTTGAACAATTTTTGGTAAGAGATAATAAAAAGAAATCAGGCAAATGTTTTAAAAAATTAATGAGAGGGAAATTAGTATTTTGTAAATGATGAAAATTTATTCATAAAGGAAATACATTTTTTTCATAAATACAATTAAAGAATATTAATATTTCAACTTGAAACGGAAAGCGTACATTATTGTGGAAGAACTTGCGAATTTCATCTATTGAACTTCTTAAGCATATTGATGGACGAGTAATTTTCATGAATAATGTATTATACATTTTTATTATTTTCTGTATTTTCGAAATTTTTAAATTTGCTTTTTTATAAATTCACTTTAAAATAGTTGAAAAAATAGTTTAAAAGTGTGTCCAATTTAATTATGGAATTTATATTCTAATCATGGACTAATCAAATTTGAATTCTGAGAATTAATTTCTTTAAACATAGTTAAAGTAAGATGATCTTATGGTTCCAATAAGTTTTTGAAGCCAGTTTTAACAATTACTGTACTGATTTTATTATTTTTTCATATGGTACAAAGCACACACTCTTGGATTTTATTCTGATCAACATTAAATGTTTTCAAAAATCTTTCTTTTTTCTTTGATTTTAATAGAATCCATGAATCTAGTTATAAAGCGGATATAGAGAGCTGTATTTTTTAAAAAAATTTATCATGTATCATATTGAATGACTGTTATAATTAAAAGAAAAAGAAATATTTTTAGAAATTAATGATTAAGCATGTTTCTTCTAAATGGTTTTAATTACCATGTTCTAAACAAGGAAATATATTTTTTCAGATTCAAGGGGATATAAAATGTGAGAAATGATGAATTAAGTAAATAAAGTTAAATAAATTGTTTCTTTTTCAATTTCATTGATTTAATCACTTAAATTTCAAGCTAAATTCCACCGAAAGTCATTTATAATGCTGCAAAATAGTAATATTGCTTCCCGGAATGATTAAGTTCTATCACCGAAAAGATAGATTTACAGTCATCTGTATTCGATGCTGCTCGGTTGCCAGTAATCAGCGCTTGAAGAAAGACTTGACGACCATTTGGTGACTTGGCTGCAAACTTCGCGGTAAAATGGATAATTCTGAATAATTCAAGAATTTTAATGATCTAGCCAATAGGAATTTAGATATGCTTGATTGACTCAGAAGGTTCCCGACCAACTTGTAGGTAATTATAAGATAACAGGAGTCTTAAGCTGCAAGGAGTTGTGTCCGTAACTGTATACAAACAATAAGTCTTCCAGATTATAGCAAAGCAACGGCGGAATCTTCAAGTTGGGTGGAGCTGAAATTAATCTGAATTCAGCTGTGTGCCGAGTTCTGTTATCTATTAGCGAAGTAGGATCACGTTATGTGTGAGTAGCCAATCGTGTGGCAGTGAGTTGGCAATTGGATAGCGAGAAGATAATGAGAAATTGCAGCTTACCTGAAAAAACCATAGAACGAAGCCCCTAGGATTCCATTTCCTGCTGAATTTTGGCCGGCCTTTTTTTGTGCTGTGGTCGAATACCAATTGTGGACTACTGTATGTTAGTCTCGGCTGTAAACATTCGTTGTCCTGCATATTTGTCGTCTTTGTATTCATCACCTGTCTTTTTGTGTAAATAAATGCCATCGTTATTTTTACTGAGGCCTTCTGACTGTATTTGTCCACAATACATCAACTACAATTGAACCCAGTGATTCGAAACAATTTGATTCTTTAAGGTATCCGACTATGTTCGTAAGAATATTTTTGAAAAATTGAATTTTTAAAAACTATTTAAAACTACGATTTGCAAATTATTATATAAAATACTATAAATGCAACAAAATTATTTAAAAATGTAATATATTTTCAGAAATATGAAAATTTATGGTAAATTTTAATAAAATTCAACCAAAACAGTTAACACACTACCCAAAATTGTAATGCAGCAATCCTAATTTTCTTTGTACACAAGTTATAGAATATAAACAGGAATGAAATGAGCGAAAATATAAGAAATTTTTGAAATGCAAAGAAGTTATGGTAAAAAAATATGTATATATAAATGTTTTCCACAAATTTAAAACTTAATTTTTCTAAAAACACCTATAAAGGAAAAAGTATTTCACCAGCAATACAACTTTTGTTTCATTTCATTGCCCATATTATTTAAAACACACGCTGAAATTTTTACGTAAATTAATATTTACGTAATTACTATTAGACTTTGAGATATTTTGTTAGAAGCGGAGAATTTTTTTGAAAATTAAAGTTCTTAGGAATTTGAAGTTAAAGACATATTTTAGCATAAAACTATTTGATTCCAGATGATAGGTCAGACTTCTCTTTACCTAGAAAAGATAAATTGTTTTTAAAAGAGGAAAATCTAGACTTCAAGAAATAACAATTTTAAAAAATTTGCCAATGTGTGTCGATAACCAGTGTTTTTAACATAGTCGGATACCTTAATCATCAAGAGTTTTTTAGTCTTTTTAGAAATATTTATTACATTCAATAAATAAAACTTTTCGTATATTTTAAATATAAAATTAGCGTCTTTTAAATTGATTACAACATGTAAATGTTAATAGCTTCATAACTGTAAATTCCACTGATATGTAACAGTTCGTACTACGAGACTTAAATGTTGAAATATCTAATCGAATCATTCTACATTCACTGGATTAACACTTTATTGAGACACCACTCCAGACTATTGATTGGACGTCTGTATTTTACCAAAGATTTGGGGACGTGCAGTACAAACGGTCATGTTGTATGTAAATCATGTTCGAAATAAAGCCAATTCTAATTAAATTATATAGCGAAAGGCAAATGATTTAATTATCTAGAATGTTATTTTGTGATATCATTCTATTAATAATTTTAAAAATGTATTTATTTTAAACACACTCAAATTTAGGAATAAAGTTAAAAGTGAATCCAAAGAAAATATGCGATCCAAGAATATTCTAGAAGTAATTTTACCATCTTACGAAAGCATTATTTCAAATCCTTATATTTAATTTATTTGAATTCGTTTGCTATTTTGAGATTATAGGTTAATATCTTCAGTAAAATAAAATATTTCAATCATTAAATAGAAAAATAACAAAAGACGTACAGTTCATTTTTGCTTTTGTTTTGCATTACACAGCATATACTCTCCTGCCGTAATCATCAACTTTTTATTCTTTGATCTTAATCAGAAAATCTCATGATTCATCTTTTTATAAAGAATAGACAATGAAATTCTAAAAGCGCCACGTGTCAGTAATGACTCATTTTTAGTACATTTTCATAGCAGTTAAGAATTTCTCTTTTATATCTTTAACAATATCAATTATTTTTATTAGGACAGATTATATCTATATATTAATTATAGCTAGTTAGGACAGATTTCAACGCAGAGAAGACAACTTACAACTTATTTATCCATTCACCCAGATTCGGTGTGACTTAATGCAGACTACAGAATATAAAAAATAGTTCATGAAGGAAATTATTCCCAAATATTTCCTGAAATATTTAACAAAATTGTCCAAAGATAGCAGTAATTCATATTTGTATTGATGAAAGATTTATCAATTTTTATAATTCAAAACTAACAATATTAAAAGATTTAGTGATCCCATAATTTTTTTAAATATACATTTAAATACATAAGGGCAACAGAGGAGTTTGATAAAGTCACTCAAATAGCATTAAGAACAATCACATTAATTGGCATTCTGTGATAACACAACTTCAAAGCTCTTGTTTTAAATATCTTCAAATTTTACTAAAACCAAACAATAGATCAGTAATGCGACAATTTGAGAAGACAAATATAGAATAATTCCAAATTTTGTTGGACAAATTACTCTTTTTATACGCGCTACGTTAAGTAATCAATAAAAACAAGTAATATAAAAAAGAATTCAATTTCTACTTCGGTCAACAAAGAAATTTTTTATTTTAGTTATTTTTTATGAAATAATTATCACAAAAATTATTAAGTATCAAAAAATGATTCATTTTCATGAGAAATAAATTTGCATTCTTCACCTTCAGATGAAAAATGTCGAAATCCTTGCATTTTACCGATTGAGCTACTGCCTGTTGATTTCAAGTTTCATTACAAGCCGCTAAAATTCTTTTTTAAGTATTAAAATTGGATTAGATTTAAAGAGTGAATGAATATTAGAAAAAAACCCTGTATTAACATCAAATGTCATTCACCGCAAGTTTAAAAAATGTATTTGAACGTGAGTGGAAAACTAAAAAGTATTCTATTAACTACTGTAAATTTGAGCAAAATATATAAATATATATATATAGGAAGAGTGTGAAATAATAGTAGGAATTGAATAAAAAATCCCAAACCAGGCAGGATTTTAATACGATTCAAATAATCGCTTAGTAAAATGATATTTAATTGGAGCACATTATAACATAGCTCTCAGATTTCAGGAAAGAAGAAACGCAAACCACGCAATAAATCGTCTGCACATATTTGGGTTTTTTTTTCCGGAAATTTATTAAATAGCAATAGTCAATAACGTTTGCTCGAAATTGAAATTCAGCTCTGAATACATCGAGAATAATTGACTGAGGATTAATTATTTCAACTTCGAACTTTTTCTTTTTTTATCATCCTATTTTCTCTATCCTATTGTTCTCTAGCCGTCTAGAATCTCTCTGATAGAATTCGGTCTTTACAATTTCTAATTTATTTCAAGGAATTTCTTCGTCTCAGTGTTAAGTGGAACAAAAAAAAAATTCTTCATTGTTTGCTGATTACTGTTTTGAATCTTTATTTTGAAGAATTTATATTGCTTTTATTATTTCTAAGGGCACATATTTTAAATTCCTTTCGAAAATTTCGTAGTAAGGTGATATAATAAAATGCTTGTTTTTAATTTCCTCTATTTCCAGAATAAAACTATTTAAAATTTTTTTTGAAAATTTCGTCGTAAGGTGATATAATAAAATGCTTGTTTTTAATTTCCTCTATTTCCAGCATAAAACTATTTTAAATTTCTTTTGAAAATTTCGTCTTAAGGTGATATAATAAAATGCTTGTTTTTAATTTCCTCTACTTCTGGAATAAAACTATTTTAAATTTCATTTGGAAATTTCGTAGTAGGGTAATATAAAAAAATGCTTGTTTTTAATTTCCTCTATTTCCAGAATAAAACTATTTTAAATTTTTTTTGAAAATTTCGTCGTAAGGTGATATAATAAAATGCTTGTTTTTAATTTCCTCTATTTCCAGAATAAAACTATTTTAAATTTCTTTTGAAAATTTTGTCGAAAGGTGATATAATAAAATGCTTGTTTTTAATTTCCTCTACTTCTGGA
>JAPMOQ010028155.1:67552-117552 GCA_026543055.1 Argiope trifasciata | reverse complement strand
AGGTACTGGGAGCATAATATATTTCATTGAATGATTCATAAATAATTTAAGAAAATAATTAAAATATAATGGAAACAAAAAGTTTTGAAGAAAGCTTTTATAAGTAGGTAGAAAAGCAAATATATTTGACAATCTTATAAAAAAAAGTGAAAATAAATTATAAAAGTATAAGACTTTAAAACTAAAAATTCTGAGAATCGAATTATAAAAAATATTGTAAAAATTAAAATTTCTAATTATACCCAAAAAACGAAAACTTCAAAATAATAAAATATTAACTTATATTTTATACGAGTTTTTTTTCAACAAACGTATTTCTTATATTTTTTGCGTTGTTTTTTAGAATAGTAAATGAAAAACGAACAAAAAATTATCATATTAATTTATTTTTCATTTATTTAAAAATTTCATTTAATGGATCTCTCAACATTAATTAAAACTAGTTATAACACGTTACTCTGTTCGCGTGAAAAGTTTGATGTATATGTACGAAAAACTGTCAAATAATGGGAAATAAAAAAAATGAATCTAATCTAAAAATGATATATTTAAAAGTATAAGCATATACGAAAAATATATAACATAAATACAATTTAATTACAAAAACACACAACTAACATAAAAACAATGTATTTGAATTGTATACCCAAAATAAAACCAAACAGCAAATCAAGTTCGATCAAATCCATTTTATTAGGTTGTTCGGAAAGTCATTTCGTTTTTTTTAGTGAAAATGAAAAACGATTTTCGTATAATGAATAAGCATTTTATTAAATTATGTATTGGACATTCTGATCCAACACCCTTTGCCATCTTTCTGGTAGTAGCATGATTCCACGCTCATAAAATTTTTGGTCTTTGCTGGCAAAAAACTGATCCAGGTGATTTTTGGCATCTTCATTTGAGGTAAAGGTTTTACCGTCCAAAAAATTTTGCAGGGACCGGAACAAATAATAATCCGAAGCCGCCAGATCTGGAGAATATGGTGGATGTGGCAGTGTATCCCATTCAAGCAGTAAAAGCGTTTGGCGAGTGACCAAACTTGTAAGAGGTCTCGCATTATCTTGGTGGAACACTACACCTTTTCTGTTGATTTACTCTGGCCTTTTCTGTTGAAGTGCATCGTTCAGTTTGTCCAGCTGATGACAGTAGACTTCGAATTAATTGTTGTGTTATCCTGTAAAAGCTGTAAAAAAACCGATTCCTTTAAAATCCCACCAAACAGACAGCATCACTTTGTTTTGATGATATTGGCTTTCGAAATGCTTTGAGCCGGTTCATCTTTTCAGCTCCATGATCATTTGCGTTTGACATTGTTATATACATCGCATTTTTCGTCCCCAGTAATGATGCGCTTTGAAAATGAATCATTTTTGTGACGTTTGAGGAGCGAATCACAGACATCAACGCGACGACACAAATTTCTTTCCGTGAGAACATGGGGAACCCATATATCGAGCTTCGAGGTTGATCCCAGGCCTTTCAGGTGGTCATAAACAGTTGAATTCGATAACTTTAAGATCTCACCGATCTCACATGTTGTTATTCGCCGGTTTGCATCAACTAATGCCTTTATCTTGTCTTTATCAGCTTCAACCGACCTTCCAGAACGTGGTGCATCTTCGACATCAAAATTGCCTTATCAAAATCTTGCAAACCAGTTCTGACACTGGTGTATTGTCAACACATCTTCTCCATACACTTCGGTTAATTTCTTTCTGGCTTGAACTGCATTTTTACCTTTTCTGAAGTAAAAAAGTAAAATATGACGAAAATGCTGCTTATTGCTCTCCATATTTAAAAGGGCACCAACCAAGAACTACTGCGTAGAATTAATAGAACTTTTTCACACACAAGCCTTGCAATATCAGCTCTCAAGACATATAATGGTTATGCGGCTTAAGTGTGAAGTTGGTTTCGAAAAAACGTAATTAAGTCCTCTGACGGGAAAAAACGAAATTACTTTCCGAACAACCCAATATTTATGGATCGAGATTGAGATAGCTACAACAGCATTACACACACATTTTTTTAAACTTTTCCTTTAAATGAAAAAGCAGTTGTCAAAAATCACTCGAACTTTCAACGCCAGTTGCGGTAACGCAATGCAGATAAGATTTTTTTTTATTTTCTTGATTCTGTCTTCTTTCAATTTAAAAGTACTTCAGAATGAAGCCAAAAGATCGATTCATTAACAACATTTGATTTGAAATGCATCAAACACTAAACAAATAAACAGAATCGTTTGAAATAATCGGTCTAAATTCTGCTAAGCCTAACGTAATTTTCTTGGGAAAATAACTGGAACCTTACTTACCTTTGGCTGGATTTGGTCTCAGTGTTTTGGCTCGAAAATTAGTTTTTAATGAATAAAAATGAACCACTCAATCAACCGGAATAAAATGTAGCCCTCGTTCTATTCCTGACTAATCTTTTTTTGTGCTAAATTTCATCCAATTCCGCTCAGCCGTTCTGGCGTAATTAAGTAACAAACATTCATCCATCCATCCAAACATACAAACTTTCACAATTATAATATTAGTATAGATTACCGAAAGCATAATAGTGCTGAGTGATTTTTCATTCAAACATTTTAATGCGATTTTTACTTCAAAATAATTTAATTTTTTGTAATTAAGTAAAGTATTCCTTCCCATTTATTAATGACGATTTTAATCTTCAAGGCTATGAAAATAGAATTACTTCTCAGAAAAGCCTTCAAAGAACTTTTCTGCCCGAAGATCGAATCGAGAATGATAATCAGCTTTTTAATTAATTGGAAACAAATATTGACGGATTAAGGCGTCGCAAAAACCGAAATGATCCAAAGGATTAGTCGTATGAGAATCAAAACTAAAAATCTGTATTCGGAAAATGGCGCACCGGTAAAACGACTAATTAATTATTTGTCGCGGATGATTTGAATCATATTTGGAGGATTAATCAGAAAGAAGTCATATTCCTATGATAAAAGGGGAAGTTATAACCAAGAAAAGCCTAGAAAAATCAGATTTTATTTATCTGATATGGCGGAGTAAATAAAAGGTTACTTAAAATCGATTGTTATTTCACTAAATTTGTTCTACTTGTAATTCTTCTATAAATCATATGGCGTTTGGAGCTTAATGGCAGAAATATCATTCGTATCAGAAATGGGAATCTTTATTTTTTTATCATGTTAGAACATGATGTTGTTGTGGTTATATGCTTTCGAGGCCTCGAAATGCGTAGAAAACAAATTTGTGATTTATCACTTTTCAAGCATACATTTTTTCCTTTTAGGGTTATTAGAAAATAGTGCGGGAGGTTGTCACATTTGGCAAATTATCGCCAACTACAATTATAACTTGATTTCCAAGTTATTCATTACCTGAATTCTTACGAATTGTCTAAATTAAATGAAGTCATTACTCAGTTTAAACCAGTTAGAAACAGTCACAAGACTATTATATTAAGCATACTCCAAAATTGGTCGAGCTTCAAAGAATGCATTTTATATATACTGAAACATTTTCATGCAATTTAATATATTTGTAATCATATATTTATAGTAATTTTATTCATTGCGAAGCTTTTTCCCGAAATTCTAGAAATAAAAGTGATCCCGTATACATAAGGTATCCGACTAGGTTAGAAACACTGGTTATCGACCACATTGGTGAATTTAAAAAAATATATATATTATTTCTTGTAGTTCAGAATTTCCTCTTTCCAAAACAGTTTATTTTTCTAGAAAAAGAATGATCTGACCTATCATCCAGGAACGAATATTTTTTTAGCTAAAATTTGTCTTTCACTTCAATTTTCATAAAATTTGAATTTTCATTAAAAATTTTCCATCATTAACATGGTATCTCAAAACTTAATAGAAATATTTACGTAAAAATTGCAGCGCATGTTTTAAATAATATGGGCAAAGAAATGAACCAAAAGTTTTATTGTTGGTGAAATACTTTTTCACTTATAGGTGTTTTTAGAAAAAATAAGTCGCAAATTTATGGAAAAATTTAATATACACCTTTTTTTTTACCCTTAACTCCATTGCGCCTCAAGATTTTTCTTATATTTCAGTTTTATTTATTCATTCTTACATCCTTTAACTTGAGTACAAAGAAAAATAATATGGCTACTTCACAATTTTGTGTAGAATGCTAATCGTTTTTTTTAAATGTTAGTGAAATTTACTATAAACTTTCCTATTTCTTAAAATATATTTTCAAATAATTTTTTTGTATTAATAGCATGATTGATAGTGCATCTAAAAACCATAGTTTGAAATAGTTTAAAAAAAAACCCCGATCTTTCAAAATTTTTAATTCGAACGTAGTCGGATACTACAACGGACTTAATGATGGGATTTTAGTGACAATATGGATGATGCCATATTCCTCATTTTGAGGAATAAATGATGCACATGATGCATTTTAAATATGAATAATGTCATTAAACATCATTTCGGGGAAATTTTTGAAAGTCATGATACAGTTTAAAATATAAGTAACTAGCTTTTGCCAGGCCCGTTGTTGCCGCAGAAGAAAGAATCTTGGAAATATTGTCTGGAATTTGAAATTGTTATTTTGTTTCATTAAGAATGGTAGGAATAATTGCATTTATTTTCCTGTCTACAATGAATACATTCATTGATATTGAAGGAAACATAAAGGAGAAGCCTGAATGGTATTTATTCCATTTTTATTATTCTTTTTTACAAACAAATATTCGATTTTATATATTAGATTTGTGTATTCTTTTAGAGCTGTAAAGCTTGGTGTTCTTTCAGAATAGTAATGAAAAAAAAAAAAAAAAAAAAAAAAAAACGATTTATCGTATCTCATGATTCGTTTAATATCGATTCTATATTCTCAAGTTTAATATTTAAAAAAAATGTGATTTAAATATTTTCTTTTAAAATTGATTAAACATAGAAAATATATTTATGCCATAAAATCTTTAATAAAAATGGAAAGATAATTTTTCAAAATCTAAGAGGGCGCAAAATTATTTGTACTATAATGTCTACGATAGTTACAGCAAAAAAGGCTAAAATTTTCTTAAATGTTTAGTTAAAATTTCAAACCTATAAGATTGGTTCTCCAAAAACTTTCTCGCACATTCCCTAATAAAACTATTACCTCAGAGAAAGACTTACATTGCATTTATGAACAATAGCTAAGAAACATTAAAGTCTAGCTTGAATTTACCACCTTTACTGAATCTGTTGTCTCCTTGGTCAGTTATTTGGAGGTTAATCGAAGGTCAATAGAAGCAGTAAACAGATCTCATAATATTTTTTATACCTTTAATAAATGATCTGTGCTTATAACAGTTGCGTAAGTACAAGTAATATGCTGCCGAAGTTTTATCGGAATCGGCTGAGCGTTACAGCAACGCACAAGAGACATACAGACAAAAAAATCTTTATTTATATACATAATATATATTCATGTAAATTAATCATTTTCAAAAGTAATATTTTTATCTTAAAATTGTTTATATAAGAATCTAAAACATGAACAAACCCGATTTTACTGAGAGAAAAGAAAATTAAATTCCTTAAATATCCACTCTTGAAAAGATTGTAAGTGCTCAATTGCTCTTCAAAAACGAATTAAATCATAATATACTCTTTCATATTTTATATTCTCAACGAAAACTGTGAATTTAAATCTTAATATTATAATATTAAATTGAATAGATTTTCATCTATGAATAAGTCACAAAAGCGATATGCATGTTCAGTAATAAATAAGCCAAAACATAGAATAAATTAGTTAATACTTGATAATAAATCTTTGTTCTTTGCTTTCAGACTTCACACTGTTAAAATTATTCGCTTTTTCCGCTTTTGTTACAAAAATAACAAACATCACGCTTTCATTTTCTGACATCTTCTATATTCGCAGATGCTATTACAACTTCCGGAAATGAACAGATGTTTCTTCAGTTTTTTTATATTGATTTCCATTCCATAAACATTAGTTAAGGAAAACTATTCTTTTTCATTTAATACATTGTAGTCAGCGTTGCTTTGAGTCATTCTTTTATTTTATAAATAATGTAGGAAGAATCCCATACGGAATATGAAATCATTCCTTGAATAGTTAAGATAAGCATATGTGTATAGTTAATAATAAATCATTCTTCTGAATATTAATTATATAATAAGTTACTAGAAAAACAACTATTGTTTAGCAGCATAAGCTTTTATTTTCTCTATGTTGAATAATAAAATGAATTCTGAATTAAATACTCGTATTTTTCTATGCAGGGATTATATTTCAAAGATTATATCTGATTAACAACTACATATTGTGTGAAAAAGTTTGTGTGTTTTTATTAGTGTGCTAAAACATTTTATATTTCTATCTATATATTCTTCATTATATTTTATTTACATTATTAAAAGTGGGAAAATGATGCAATGTAATTTTCCTTCATAGACTTGAATCCTGATGCCTTTTCTGAGGAAGTTAATTTCAATTAAATTAATATTTATTATTATAATTCATTATTATAAAAAATCGCATTTTAATTATTTATTATTAGTTACTTCTAAAATTACGTGAATTCTAAATGGAATTGATATTATGTATGACACATAATTTCTACATTCTAGCGCATCAGAAAGTAAAACTTTGTATATAAAATTTCCTCCTTATTAATATGAGAGATGTGAAATGAAATGTTTTAAAAATTAAAAAAAAATCATTTTCAGTTGCAAACATCTAAAATTTTCTGTAACTATTAAAGTAAATAGTTAATCAGAATAATCCTTATGTGTTCATCTTAAGTAAACATCCGTGTATAACCCGAATTAATTAATAATTTCCGAACATTGAATAAATGTTTGGTTTTCAGAGAGTTTTTGGAACATAATTCTTTTTTTCTGAAATTTAATTATAAGCAAATAGTTCTTGTTTTAAAATGGTTCTATTGATTTAATAATTATTTTTATAAAGTTGTTGAAGAAGGATTGATTAGAAAAGCGGAGTAAAGTAACTTCCCCCCCCCTTAAACTTTTAATACAAAAATATAATTATGGAATGAGCCCCTTAAGTGCATGGTGAAAAATGTAAAACACTTTGGATAATAGAAGTCAACAATTTATTCTACAAATTTTGAAAATAAAGGGTGCATATATATAACAAAAAAGATGTATGAAAAATCAATGATAAACCAATGTTTGTACTAACTGTACCTAAAAGTAGACGCAAGAGAAAAAAACTAGCATCAAATCACTGATTGCACCACATTATAATCAACAATGCACTGTATTTTTAGCTGGTAGATAAAATGAACGCTACAAAAGTAGAATTCAATCGCCTTACTAATCAAATGCCAATTAACTTTATATAGGTTCTCCAATAGGACTAGAGCCGACGTCCTGGCATTTGAATAGAGCGTCTTGCCCGTGATCTGGGCGTACCGGGTTCGAGACCCAATTCGGGCATGATTGCTCTTGACCCTGAGTTCTAACTGTGAGGTATGTGAATGTAACCCTTATAAAAAGGGGTTGTGAAAGCGAATGTGTGTGCCACCTTTATATGAGATAGAAGTCGGATTTCTGCCTTCTGGATTCTCAGGGATCTTCACTCTCAGAAGCTACTGCACCTCTTTTCCGAGGAAACACGGACATGATATCGTCATTTTCATTAATATAGCTAGAATGTACTGCAAGAATTCTAGAATATTGTCTCTTGATATAGATATCCCCATAATTCCTGTAATTTCTATAACCATAATTTTTATTGAAAACATCACGTAATTCAGCATAAATGTTTTTAATGATTCCTAAAAGTGACCTTCACTGAGTTGGCATTAAAAACATCTGCAAATGAAAATATCCGGTGATGAAAACGCACATGGTAAGTAGGCAATATTGCGATTCCAGATTTGCGAAAATAGGGTGTTCGAATATAGCAGTGCTCGGTTCTTCTTTTCGAATCGAGAAGTATGCTAAATTTAAATTTGAAATATGAGAAAGCCCCATTTTTACTACATATTGAATGAAGCTGACATATTCTACGTTTTAATAAGGATTTTTGATCAAATTTAACGTTTCAACATTTCTAAAATTTTCTGTAGCTCTGTTACATAACTATTTATAAAATATTTCTAATTTCAGATATATATTAAATAGAATTAAATTTTAGTTCTACACGAAATTGTCCTTTTGTCAGTGAATTTTAGTAAACAAATATTTGTAATATTGCGTTATAATTTTGAAAATCATTTATAAAATAGTTTCAAATACAAATATCAGAGCTTAATGATGATGATAATTTTTTGGATATATTTTATACCATTGCATGCAAAGATAGAATCTCTTTCTCGTGAAAAATATGGAACGAAATGACCTAAAAATAAAACTGAAACCATATTGAATATCATTATAAACATTCTTAAATATTTTTTACAAGCTAAAATTATATTACAATACAATTCCATTCGAATTTATAATACTTTTTCTTGTATGTAGCTGACCACCCCGCCACCAATGAATGTAGCTGTATCGACAGGATTTGTTGTGGTCGACTGCTCGAATTTATACTACTATCTGGATTTTGTTTCAGCAATAACATAGTTACGGATTTTCATCGGAGTTTTCCCCTTGTAGTGGGTGTAAGACGCAATCAGCAGGCCTCATTAAGAAATAACGAAGAAATTTATGAAACACAACGAGGCAGATGGCGAATACAAAGACAACAACTATAAACAGCTGATACGAACACACAACAACAATAGTAGCCCACAAGCAGAAATTCAGCGCAGCACACAAAGAGTCCATACATAGTTCAGCAGAGAAGAGATCTACGCCCATGGTCTCACCAAACAGCTGAAATACTCCTCTGTCTCTTCGCTTTAGTTGTAACCAGACCGCCGACAATACCAAGAGACTGGCTATACCACACACAGGACTCGATGATAGCCAATAAGGCACACAGCTCAATTCAGAACCAACTTGATTCCACCGTTGCTTTAATATACTCTAGAAGACTCGCTACTAATCTATGACTCCCACTACGATGCAATTCACCAATCAGTGCGTTCTTGTAGGTAGCCGGAGTACTCGCCCGTAATGGGCTACCTCCGCTCATGGTGTGAGAAATTTGAGAAAGCTTTGCTTTTTGTAGCTAGCCTTAACTGGAGAGCGTCTTTGTTGTGGACAGCTCGAAAGAGTAACTGGAAATGAGGCCTGTTGGAGCGGGAAGTGCAAGGTCCGGGGTGGTGGAGTGGCGGCGACCAATGAGAGGCTCAGGATAAGTTGTTGTGTCATGGCGTCCAGTCAGCGTTAAGCTTAATTTGTGGATGGTGGCAGTGACAACTTTGGCTAGAGTCCGGGGTGGGGGTGAGAGAGCACAGTACAGAAAGCTATCCCATTGGCTGCATTGTTAGAGATTGTTTTGCAATGTGAGTGACAGGTAGATTTTAAGGGTTGATAATTTATAGGTTCATTTAAACTCAGGTATGTGACAAACACAGACATAATAGAGTGAGGGAGATATTTTAAGAAACGAGTTTATAGCAGGGATCATAATAAGAGAACATTTCGAGGTCGTTTAATTTTAGGGTCGGGGAGATATTTATCAATTTGTTTAAGTGCTTCGTTATCGTGGGAGTCTAGTTTTTTGTAAAAATTTGTTGCGAGTTTTTTAACGACTTCTTTGAAGGAGGGGTAGTTAAGTGCTCTCCTTATGTCGGTGTTTGTCATATACCAGGTAGCATTTACTATGTTTCTGATTACTCTATTGTATTGAACTTCAATTAGCTTTATATTCCATTTAGCAGCATGGCCCCAAACAGGGTATTCGTAAGTAAGTACTGGACGCAAATAGGCAGTAAAAATAAGTAACTTGGCATCCCTATTCATTTTTGAATTCCGGGCAAGTAGGGGGAAAAAATTTACGCGCGGCGCCACGGAATTTATTTCTAACATTTAAAAGGTGGGGTCTATAAGTTAATTTGCTGTCGAGTGTTACACCTAGGTATTTGCTTTCCTGAGACCAGGGAATTTTATGGGAATTTAATTCAACTTCGGGGAATCTGCTGATTCTAGTTCCTTTGTGGAATAAGACAGCTTCCGTCTTTGTGGGGTTGATTTCAATTTTCCATGTTTTGAGCCATTCATTAATTGTATTTAAGTGTCTGTTAAGTGCTAGCTGTATGTATTTTGGGTTTTTATTTTTGGCCAGTATTGCTGTGTCATCGGCATATAAGCAAAGTAGGGTGTTGAACTGTTTGGGCATGTCATTAATATAGCATGTAAATAATACAGGACCTAGCTTTGACCCTTGCGGGACACCTGCTTAAATATCCTTAGTTTCTGATAATTCGTCGTTAACCTTTACTTGAAATTTTCTGTTATCGAGATATGAGATAATTAATTTAACTAGGTATGGTGGAATTTTATATTCTATTAATTTATGAATTAGACCATCCTGCCAAAGTCTGTCAAAGGCTTTCTGTATGTCTAAAAATATTGCTCCTGTTTTTTGTTTATTATTAAAGCCTTCTGTAATAAATTCCGTAACTCTTAGTAGTTGATGGGTGGTTGACAGGTTTGGTCTGAAGCCAAATTGCTCTGGACACAGGATGTTATTGTCTGTTATGAATTTATTTAATCTCTTGAGAATTATGCTTTCGGTTATTTCACTAAGTGTGGGGAGTAAGGAGATTGGACGATAGCTAGTAGGGTTTGTGGAGTCTTTACCTGGTTTGAAAATGGGAACCACAGTGGCTGTTTTCCAACGTGTGGGAAAATGTCCAATTTCAAGGATTTTTCTGATCAAAATGGTGAGTGCGATTATTACATTGTTGGTTAGTTTTTTGCAAATTTTACTGTTCATTCTGTCTATTCCTGGGGCTTTACCATTTTTAAGTTTTTTAATATTGTCTAATATTTCTTTCGGAAAGGGGAGTTGATTTTCATCACTCAGTACTGTTGGTGTGGTGTGGAATCTTTCAATAGTGTCATAAACCATGGTTTCTGTTTCCAAAATTTTGATATTGTTAAGTGTAAATTGTGTCTCAAGGCTTTCTGCCAGGCAATTTGCTTTATCTTTGTCATTTAGGGCAATACTGGCCTTTCCTTTAAGTGTAGCTACCTTAATTTTTTTGGTCTTGAATGGGCGTACAAAGTCCCATAGATTACCATCAACCGTGTTTATCATTGAAAGTTTGTCTGCCAAGCTGTTTTGTTCTATTTCAGCATCTATTTTATGTATCTTTTTGTTTAATTTATTTAATAAGGTTTTAATTTGGGGGTCCCTAGTCCTTTGATAGTTTTTACGAATTTTGTTTCTTTCGGCTATTAAATTTTTAAGTTCTAATGGGATATAGTTTTTATTCGGTTTTATGAGCGTTGAGCTATTATTTTTTGCTAAATTTATAATGTATTCTAGTTCCTCGGCTAGCTGATCTATTTTTGCCGGAGAGTTAATATTTATAAAATTAATTTTGGTGTTATTCACCAATACATTAAATTGTGATTCAGTAAGTAGGGGTTTGTTAAATCATGGCTGAACTGTACATTTCTTTATAAATTTTGAAGTTTATTTTACGTACAGATGGACCTAAAATAAACTTCAGACCAGATGTTACATTCTTAATTCTAAAAGAGAACATGTTTTTTGAATTGCATGCTCTCGTTTTGAGGAAAGCAGAATGAGGAATTGTCTAGTGAGTAATTTTGGATTATTTATTTATGCTTGATACTTCTAAACAGACATTTAAACTTGTCAAAAATTACCACAGAATGTGTCAATTTTTTTTTCAATGTACATTTATTAAAATATAGGGAAATTCAAGGATTTGCTTTCTTTTAGGGTGGGAGGAGAACTTTATTATAATATTATGTACTGGTAAAAAATTTATTTGGGTAGTTGAAACTGATTCCCCAATCAGTGATATTGGTGGTTTCGACGGGGCACCCGCCCTGCGTAGCAGGGCTATCCCCAGTGTCTTGGAACATAGGAACATTGCGGCGTAAATGCCCTGGACTGGAACAATCCTATAATGAAAGAAGCATAAGAAAAACAGATTAAGACTGCAAAAGATGGCACGTATTCTGATAGGTGCAGAGAATCAAGGGATGTAGGGGCGGAGGCAACCAATCAGATTACTCCGTCCGTGAGGTTGTAGGAGCTAGCGAGAAGTCCAAACTGGTCGGGGGAGGGTGCGGTGGGGTCTGGATGGGATGTTGTTCCTCGGCGTCCAATCAGGAACCAGCTACTCGGGGTGCAGGGAAGAGCTTACTCGATGAGTGCGTTCAAAATAATAAGTTTCTTCTCTTCGGGATCGGTTGTTGCTCTGGCTAGTCTTGCTGCATTAATTAAACTAGGGAATTCTCTCAGTATACTTCTGACCTCTTGTAGTGCATCAAAAATTTCTTTGATTTCACCTAAATCAGGGATATGGTGGGGGTCCAAAGTCGGGGGAGACGCTGGTTTACTGCTTGCGTGTTATCTTGGTATATGTCTTGGCGGGGCTGGTTTGCTTTGAGGAGGAATTCTTGGCCTGATCTGTCTTTTTCATCATCTCAGCATAGGTGGGGCGTCCTTGTTTATACATCAATTTCGGGAACTTTGGACAGCCTTTCCATGCTGCGAGGTGACCGATTTCTTTGCAGTTTATGCAAACCGGATCCGGCATTTTTTCTTTGATGCTGTAGTCTCGGGTCTGGTGTGTGCCTCCGCATTTGATGCATCTTGGTGCCATTCTACAGTTACGGGCTGAATGGTAGAAGCCTGAGCAGTTGAAGCACATCGTGGCTGCTGTTTTTTTCCGGTATGTTTCAACTTTTATACGAAGATGAAGAAGATATCTTTCATTATAGATGTTCTCAGATTTTACTTCTTTTTTCAGATCTAACAGGAAGATTGGGTACAGGGAGTTCTGTCTATAATTTCTGAGTTAGTAGATACGGCTTGCGCTGTAACCTTTCTCAGTCAGGGCAAGTCTGATTTCTTCTTTGTCGGCGCTTCCGGGGAGACCCTTTATGATGACTTTGAGTGGTCTGCTTTCAGATGTTTCTGAGAGGATATACTCTTCCTTCAGTTCGTCTAGCAACTTGATAATTTCGGCCCTTTGCTCGTTGGTGGTTGGCTGTATGGATATTGCGTTATTGATCATTCTATTTTCAGACTCTGGGAAATTTCTATGGAGTTGCTGGAGGGTCAGGTTATAATGATCCAAAAGTTTAAGTCTTATTGTTGGGACTTGGGCAGCTTCATTTTCTTTCTGTTGCAGGATCTCAAATTTGTTGTTGGTCGGGAGGTCATCTATCTTGTTTTCGGGGGTGGGACTTTTTGCCGATTTTCTTGGTGATACTAATTTGAATCCATCATCGTCTACTTTTCTTTTAAGTTTTGGGGTTTCTTCATGTTGCGGGGAGTCATTAGTCGAGTTTTTTCTTTTAGGTTTAGTTATATTTTCAGGAGCAGGTTCGGTTTCCATATGGAGGTCTATTTCAGGGTGCTCGGGGCAGTTTTTCATTCTGCAATGGCCGACGATTGAAAGGTAGTCTAGCGTGCTTTCCATGTCTTAATTAAGCTTCATCAGGACGTCTTTCTGCCGTGAATAGTAAGGTGTAAGCTCTTGCTTTTTCTGTTCCAGATTTCTGAGAGTACGCTGTACCTTCTCAATTTCTCTTTCGTTATCTTTTATCTTTTGTTCATTATATTGCAGGAAGTTGCAACTGTCGCTTGCATTGTCTGGGTAGTCAGTACAATTGGGGAGAACCTATGGCATGACAGAATCTAAGTCGACTCCAAAGAGTTTAAACATTTCTTTCTGTGCCCTTTTCTCTTTTTCATCGGGTGGTTTGTTTCCAAACCATTTGGCTGTTGACTCATTGATGCTCGTGAAATCTTTGCAAATCTTTCTAAGCTTAGCGAGTCTGCTAGCATAACTGCTGCTTGACGCTCGGCTCGAGAGAGTGCAATCTGAACGACCGTCTTCCTCCATACGAATGATCTGCAATTCGCCAATCAGTTTGAGAATGCCGGCCTTTTATAGTTGCTTAGAGCCTTCTCGGCCAATCAGGAGTATCTCGGTTCCTATTGGATGAAACGTTAAAATTCTCGATTTTTTTCAATATCAATTTTGTTGCCAAAGTCGTCGCCAAGTCACCAAATGGTTGCCAAGCTCTAAGGTCAGTCAATCAGCAAACACAAGGCTGATCGTAAAACGGTCTTACTTACGAATGACACTATTTATACAAGGAAGAAAAAATACAGGCTTATAAACATGTCCAATAAAAAATATTGTTCTACTTTACATTACAAAGAATAAAATATGTTTAATTTTTATTAATTTAAAATTATTATTTGATGTACTTCCAAATATTAATTAAAATTAATAATGATAATCATTTTGAATTGGTTTTCATTGCAGATAAAGTAATAACATATTTCGAAATCAAACATTATTAGTATTTATTTTATCTCATTCATTAAGGCATATTTTTATCTTTCAAGCAAAGAAGGTGAAAACAATTTTTAAAGAAAGATTTCAAAAGACTTTTCTTCCAGAAGATCGAATCGAGACAAATAATCAGCTTTTCAATTAATTGAAAGGAAATAATGTCGGATTTTGGCTCATAAAATACATTGATCCAAAGGCTTAGTAGTCGGAGAAACAAAGGAAGTATTTGGAAAATTGTCCTTCATAGAAAATAATTAATTGATTCTAAGAATAAATTTATGATATCTTCGGAAGATTAATAAAATAAACTCATGTTCCTAATTATAAAAGATATGATTCTTATTGTAATTCTTATTCTTATTATAAATCGGGGAAAGGCAAATTTTATTTTATTTATATATCATGCGAAAGAATAAACTTATTTATTTATTTGTAAAATTATATCTTTTTGGAGAAATTATTTAAATGAGAATCACATATTGATTACCGATGTATCTTACCTATACATAAATTGGTTATTAAATTATAAAAATTATGAATGCACTCAATTTAGCAGGTTATTCCAATCAGTAAGCTGCATTATAGTTTTCAATTTTGAGTTTATCTATCATTAGTTCTATGTCCCAAATTACCCACAAGCCGAAGATTCTCCATAACTGGTGACAATGACACTGAGGTTATCTCTCTCTGATTCAGATCTAAATTATGATCTATGGATGAGTGAATGGAAAAAGGTATGCATGTAGTCCACCCCGTAAAAAAGGGTTGTGACGCTTTAGTAGCAAAGTTGTACCCTTGGTTTTAGCTGATAGAGACGCACCTATCAGCTTAAATCACTGTATTTACAACAGCGGACTTGCTTAATTTCAACTGCCATAAGAAACAACACATTTCCCAAATTGCATTCAGTTTTACTTTGGTGAAATCGGGTCCGAAATCGCTGTATATGACATTATCAGTAAGAAAGCAAATAGAAAATCCTCTATCAATGGTCTTAGTTGATTTGTCTTGCCACCGTGTGGGTAAAATCATGTTTTTCAATATAGATAAGTTTAAAAGGTAATAATGTTAAACATAAACACATAAGAACAATAAATAAAGAAAAAAAGAACAACTCTAACCGTATTACCGCAGCAGGCACGTCATTCATGCAATTCTAAACTCTATTCTGATTATTTACACATCGACGCGGAAATATATTTCTTTCAATAGTTAATTAGCTAAAACTAATGAATTTTTTAAAAAATTCAATAGCTACTTAGGTTAACAAATAAATTTTAAATTTTAGTTACTTTTTATTAAATAATTATCAAACAATTGTTAAGAATGAAAAAAAAGAACTGATTTTCGCAAGAACTCAACTCGCATTCTTCACTTGCACGTGAAAAAATACAGAAATCCTTGCATTTTACCGATTGAGCAACTGCCTGTTGATTACAATCTTCATTATATACTGTAAAACTTTATTTAAAGTATTAAAAATGAATTAAATTCATAATTTTATGAACCTTGAATTCAGCTTTGCCGCTCAAATGATGTCATCACAAGAAAGACTGATTTACAGTAATATGTATTGGATGATGCCCGGCTGTTTCAGAGCTTGGCGAACATTTGATGATTTGGCGACGAATTTTGCGAAGAATGAAACAAGTACTTTTGTTAAAATATCAATGATAATTTCTCTGACGGTTACAATAGTTTATCACTATATGAGATAATAATATTATATAACTTATTATATTCTTTATAGATACCAGAAAGCAGAAATTTGATTATTTTTTTACTAAAGCTATTTAATAAACTTAGTTAAAAATTGCTTAACAAAAATAAGTCAATATTATAAATTTTATGTTGAAAATAGAAAATTCCTCCATATTTTAAAGTTTATATTGAAATTACAAAATTCCTCAAAATCATACAATTTATATTGAAAGTACAAAATTTCTCAATTTTATAAAGTTTACATTACAATCACAAAATTCCTCAATATCATAAATTTTTTATTGAAATTACAAAGTTCATATTGAAGTTTAGTTTTACTATCGTCCCGTTTTTAAAGCAACACGAGGGCTATTTTGGGACAGACCTCGATATTTTGAAGCACTGTCAGATGACGAGGACGACACCTGAACAGGCACCCCCCTCTCCACACCACATCACACCAGTGGGAGGATGTTTGATCTGACAGATATAAAGTGCAAGAGACCCCCTCACACGATGGTTCTTCGGTAGAATCGAGTCTCGAACCTGAAACCCTCCGGTTCCGATGCCAAGACCTTACCACCAGGCCACCTCACCCCCAAGCTCATATTGAAAGCAAATCCAACAATTTTAATGAAAAGCATCTTTTCATAATTTTATATTCAAAAGAAAAGCAAAAATCAATTTTTTACCCAGCTTATCAGAAATAAAATTATGTCTACCTTTTTTTTTTTTTTTTGAAAAAAAAAAATGAGAAGCATTTAGATTCTTAAAAAAAAGAAGAAAAAAAAGAAAAAGAAATCACACACTTGATTAAGCATTCAATATTCTTAATTACAGAGAACCTTCTAGAGCGATAAAGTATTTTTCTTATCCAAATTCTGAACGAAAATATTTTTTAAGCTCGGTCAATAAACCCGAGGGTTGTAGTAATTACAAAAAAAATTCTCATTTTCATGGGTTGAAACGCTCGTTACTTTTCAAAACAAGCACGAATTTCCCTCATCATATAAATGAGAGGAGGAGGCAAATTTCCATTACGAAATAGGAATCATTTTGATTACCGCACCGGTAATTCTTGATAGTTTTTATCCGAAAAGGAAAAAGCAAAAATGTATTCATGTGTTTATGAGTTTTAAAGTAAAAGAAGAAATGATTATCTGCTTTATTTCTTTTCTTGTTTTATCATCAAAGTGGATTTTTTCCCTGATAAGAAAATGGTACTTAATTACAGATAAAGCAAATTTTCTTTTAGAAAAGTTAAAACCCAAGAAAGATTTAAAAATTAACTTGTTAAAAGCCATTGTTACATTTAGTTGTTACTTACTGTTACATTTACCTTCTGTGATTAAATCAGAAGATCATTTCATTTTTTTTCGTTTTTATGTTAGTACTAACGTGGTCTGGTTGTTCGTTCTCAGCTGCGGACGTGGATTGTCCCGGGTTTGAGATTCGATTCCACCGAAAAATCGTCAGTAGGAGGAGTTTGTGCTCTCCAAATCTGTCTTGCTACGTCACCTCCCGTTTCTGTGCTTGGTACCCTATTCAAATGCTCTATTCAATCTAACAGTGGTTAAAAATTACTATGTCATTCACAAAGTATCCCTAATGCTATTTTAAAATGGGACTTTAATATAATTAAAGTGCTTTATACTTTGTATAAAAGACAAAATTTTTTTTTAACCAAACGGTTATCGATTTACAAGTATAAAATATTGTTACGAATCTGCAATTTTGCTTTCCAGCACTAATAATGTCATCTTAGAGAAGTCAGATATGCAGTCATCTATATTGAAGAGTGGCTGGGTGTGACGTCAATGATTCCAGAGCTTGGCGACCATTTGGTTGCGAATTTGACAACTTTACGACAAAATAGATAATACATGAACATCGAGAATTTTCCCGATCACTCCATTAAGGGTCGGGATGCGTCCGAAATGATCCTGATTGGTCTGGAAGATTTTAGACCCACTTCCCGCTGCTACATAAGAAGCCCTAACCGAGTAGACTTGAATTGAAAGGTCTTGAACAGAAGTCCTGAAAGGAGAAGTCACCGACAGAATACCGAAGTATCGTTGGAGTGCTGAATTGCCGTTTGTGCCATATCCTGTCGTCGTTGTGTCTTGTGTTGTAACGCGCTGTGTGCCCGTTTCGTCGTCGGGAACGGAGCTGTCCTTAATTGAGAAGTAATCCCGTCGTGTGAAGTAGTGACCTGGCAGTGAAAGCGAAAAGAAGACAAAGTAGTTCAGCCGTAAGGGAGAGACCTACTTGAGTGTATACAGAATCCCTTAAAGATTCCCTCTCCAGCTGAAGGATGTCTGTCAGCTTTGTGAGCTGTGGATGTTGTCATTACTGAGTTTCTGCATGTGGACTACAGTTGTTATTGCGGACTATTGTCTGCAATAGAGTGTACTGTCCTGTGTGTTCGTCTCAGCTGTATATAGTTGTCTACTGTACATATTTGTGCTGTAATATTTGTCGTCTTTGTGCTGTCGTGTCTTCGACCTGAAAATAAACGTCATCTGTGTTGTGTCGTCTACTAAAAGACTGATCATTGTTTTTGCTCATTTTCTCACACTGTACTCACTCACTATACAAGAAAGCGATCCCGACGGAATGAGGTAGTAAGGAGTATAGGAATTCCGCAACAATAATCACAAGAGGTTGAAGAAAATTAAAAGACAATTTTATTTTTCAGGTTTTTTCAAATTTATTTACTTTCGATGTAATAGAAGAAATGCTACAGTAATCTGTATTTATATATAATTTAACAATATTATAAAAAGGTATTACTTTATATGGGAGTTACTGTAGTGCTTTATAAAATTTTTCCATTAAACAATTGAAAATTTAGTAGCTATGATCTTTGAATGAAAAAAGAAAATGCATTTTCAAATCAAACGGGTATCAACTTACAAGTATAAAATATTAACAAGAGGTTGACGAATATTAAAAGGCAATTTTATTTTTCGGGTTTTATTAAATTTTAAATTTATTTGTTTTCGATGTAATAGAATAAATACGAATGTAAAATGTATTTATATATAATTTAACTATATTATAAAAAGGTTTTACTGTATATATTAGTTACTCTTAAGCTTTATGTAACTTTTTTCCAGTAAACAATTGAAAATATAGTAGCTACCATCTTTTATTTGCCTAAATATAGCCAGTTTTATGTGACATCTATTAAACTTACATTATCATTACTCATAAATGAAAAAATATGCAAAGATTAAATTAGAAACTAAAACATTATGAATATGTATACAATATTCTTGAAAATTTCTTGTGAAAGCTATTTTTTCCTACTCTCTTAAAGGATTCAATTTTATTTTACTATGGATGAAATATTTAACGGGAAATTTGATTAAAATGTTTATTAAAAATAGAAACATACTAATGTTTTGAGCCTAACCTCTCCGCCCAGCTAAATGAGTTTTAAGGCAGTAAAAGAATTTATGAAATTCATTTTCCTTAAATTTGTGTGTTATCTGATATGAGTAGAAATAAATATTTTAATTAAAATCAAATATAAAAAAATATTAAATACCACAAAGTGGAAGAGGAAGTGAAAATTATACTACGGAAATAATGGTCAGAGAGAGATTTAAAAAAAAATCATAAGTACAATATCGGCAAAATCAGAGTTTCTGTATTCAAAAACATCAGCTTTTATGTTCATGATAACGTTGGGCTTGATTGAAGTCAAAGTAAATTTAAAAAATATTAAAAATAGAAAGTAATTGAAATTGCCATAATTGAAAATGTATAATCTTCAGACTCTATCTACTCCAAAATCTAAGTTTACAGTCAAACATTGAATATCAGAATCTATCTTAAGGTGGGTTCACATGAGGCTTATTATTGCCCAAAATAGAAGATCACGCCTACTTCTGGAAAATCGTGTGACCACAGCGGGGCAATGGCAAATAACTATCCCGTTGGGACAAATGTTGTCCACGTTGTCTCAACTGTTGATATGAGGAAAATGTTGGGACAACAGCAGAGAGGCAACGATTGCGGGCAATAGTACTCGTGTGAACCACCTTTATGATATTGTGCCAAACATATATCAGTCCATTTCTGAGAATGTGGTTCATCGGCCACTTTATAATTGATAGAATATACGTAACACTCATTTATCATTATTTAATCGTTTCATTTTTTAAATTTAATTTTAACGAAACATTCTGTCTGGTGCAGGTTTTTTAAACATCTCGGGCAAACACGTGAGGCGGAGAAGCTGGGATAAAAATTATAATAAAAAGAAAACACTAAAGAGAAAACCATTTCTAATAATCCGTAGATATAGTATTCTTTGGATTATATATTTTACTTCGCTTTCCATACATAAACTTTTCAACTGGTTTCCGAAATGAGCAAACTGCCTCCCATTTTCTACTTTTGCAAACATGGTGGATAGTCAAAAGCGTAGATTTTGCTGAATATTTAGCCATTTCACCGATTTGTAGTTTAAAATTAGCATATATTTTATGAAGAAGAGCATTCCGAAAAACTTTACACTGAAAATTGATTATGTTGACATTCTCCGAAGCTATAAATGGTCAAAATTATATATTTATAAAGAAAAAAACATATTTCCAAATATAGTTTCATGGTTTTGTTGCATTTATGAAATGTTGATCTGTTTTAAGCCCTTACTGGCTAAGAACTTTGTTTCTGGAGCATAAGCGGGAGAACATACCTTCCTTCCTTCTATAGTTTTCTGGGCTAATTGTCTATTTTAATTTGTCATTTCAGTAATCAAAAATAAAAGTATGCCCAATAGCCAAGAATGCCAATACGTTGAATCGCCAAGAATGCAAATACGTTGAATCGCTAAGAATGTATCAATATGTTCAATCGTCAAGAATGACAATGTGTTCAATCATCAAATATATCAATATTTTTAGTCGAATAGAAAGCCAATGTGTTAAATCGACAACAATCTAATACTAGAGTTTAACTCTGCCTCTTCACCAATTAGCGAAAACGGGACAAAGTTCAAGTTTTATATTATTAAATGTATGTTTTTCCGCGCACCGAGCTCTCTGGAACAAATTTTAGCAAAACAATAATTGGCGAATTTCGAAAAATGCGCCAAGTGGCAACGTTAAACTCCAATCTTACCTCAATATGTTCAATCGTCAAGAATACCAAAAAGTCAAACATTAAGATGGCTGAGAAAAAAGATAATGGTGTGCTTATATTTGCAAAAAATACTTCAACAGTGTATATGGACCAAAATATGGGTGGCCAATTCAACGGATGCACTGGATTATTTTGCAACCTAATCTTATTTGATCTACAAAATATGTCAGGCTTTGAAATTGCCAGCCGAATACAAGCCGGTTAATTCCCAATATACGGTACGCTCCTTGTCCGCCATCTTGTTTTTGGCGACTATTGGCGAAACACGACTCCGCGAAGCACACGCCAAGTACCTAAGCCTAACACGCAGACCGTTAACGGTGGACACCGACCGTTAGCCATCGCAACATCGGAAAACGTGACGCCGACGATGTTCCGATGGCGAGCGGTCAATGTATCTTCGTGTTAGACCTAGAAACTGAGTTTGAATTCTATGGAGTCGTGCTCCGAAAATAGTCACCAAAAACAAGAAAATAACAAAACAACAATTAATTTAAAAAATTTTAGAAAGAGAAAAAGCACTTTCATAAAATCAACAAAGATTATAGATCGTTTCACATAATGCTTATTATTTCCATACACACGACAAACCCAAGCATACCCGTCATCCAAATCTTTCCTTTCTACTAATTTCATATTTTCATTACAATTAGGACAAGTATAATGACTAGCAATCAATCCTACACTCATACAATAATTAACAACATCCAACTTACCTTTCTTTTCCAATTCAAATAAAACCTCAAATTCACTCGGTCTTACTTCGATCCAGACAAAGAAGCCATTATACTTATAAAAACCAGAAATTAAAACTTAAAGCCAAACAGAAATTACAAAAATTTAAATACTATAAAATTAAGCAAATGAAATTAAATACTATAAAATTAAACAAATGAAAATTTTGAAATAAATACGATTGAAGAGAATGCAGAACTGAACCACACCACAGATGACCACACCACAGATTGAAGCAGATTAATGGCAAAAAGTTTAAAAATTCAAACTTACTTCCTACAACTTTGAATATAATTGGATGAAACAAGAATTACATCATCATCACATCACATCGCAAATGACGAGGTTACCATATTTTAAAGGGAGAGAAAGGGTGAAGTTGCCAAGGAGGAAATAATTATCGCCCAAGAAATGGCGCCAAAAAAATCGCCAAATTAGAGCGTACTGTATACTGGGATAGAGCCCAACTGAAGTGTGTATAACTGAATAAAAGTGATTTTTGCTTCTTTCAAACTATGTGCCTTCTCATTCCAAGTTCTTATTTTGAAAATATTCTTTTTCCCTTTTTAATACCAGGCCAATCGCACGGCTTTGATGGGCTGAAATTTCCTTCTGTTTTGGCTGTTATTCCTGTTTGCACGATGTTATGCGCTAACAGGCATAGTGCCAATCAAAAATCGCCGATTTCGCCAAAGGGGCACACTTAAATATATTTTCACCAGTGCATGAAAATTTGATATTATATTTTGGTGTGTTTTGAACTATATATAATGTCTTCTTAATAGTTGGCATTATTTTGGATCAAGAAAAAAAAGCAATATTTCTTGTTGGAAGATCAGTTCAGTATGCAATAAAAGGTACAACTTTGATATACCCCTCCCCCCCTCAAAAAAATTACGTGCTAACTCTGGCACTCTCTACGGACTTTTTAGGGTAGCTGTTTCTGTATGTATTAATTATATGCATTTAGCGAGAAAATAAGGCGCCAAAAACAGGTATTTTGCTTGGCGAGAAAAAAATCGCTAAATTTCCGATTTAGGGGAGTATATCAAAGTAGTTCCCAATAAAATCTATTATATGGCTTCCAAATATAAAATAAAATTATCAGGAATACTAATTACATTTGTCGAAAAATTTATAAGAAAATTGAGAACTTTTATTATTACATCGGATCAAATCTCATAAAGCAGACTTTTTGGCGACAGCATACAGTGTCCATTTTGGCGCAGGCGAAAAAATGACCGCGACTATCTTTAAAATTGTAGCGGCAAAAGGTTACTGGTGGTGATATTTCGTTTGGCGGTTGCATTATTATTGGCGACTTTTCGCTTGCTCTGGTATAATGGAAAAGTACCGAAAATTCAAATGAAATATATGCGCCATATTTTTAAATCTTAAAGATTCACTATATCATTTTCAAAAATTGATATAGAGCTGCAATATTTATTTTTGGATAATTATCAACTGACGGTCAAACATTGGCGATGATTTTGACTCCTTTAATTGAACTTTTAATTAAGATAAATGATTTTGGCTTCTTTAGTGTTAACATCTTTAAGATAAATAATTTTGACATTTTTAATTTTAACTTCTTTAAGATAAATTAATTTGACGTCTTTTAATATAAACTGAGCAAATAGATACTTGCTTTCTCGTAAATTAGATTACTCTCGAGCTCGCTCTTAATGTTGAATTGGTAATTAGATTTTTGTGCTAAATTTGGCGATTTTTAAATATTTCGCCGTTACTTAATAAATACTCTTTTATAAGAATATTACATTTCTTTCTGTTGATAACTTTCATTGTGAAAACAGTCCCAATTATTTTATTTAATATTAATTACTATTTAAAATCTGAATGAATCTAACATATAGTAATATTTTAAAATTTATTAACTAAGATGGGAGACAGAAAAAATGTTCTCACCGATAGGGGAAATTTCATAAGTTTTCAACTGTTCCACTTTTGAAATATCATTTTTCAAATATTGGAATATTACCTTTTCAGATATTTACTGGGCATATAAGATTCATAAAAAACTGTTTAGAACACTTTAGCAGCATTTTTTGACAGTATAAACATTATGTATATATATATATATATATATATATATATATATATATATATGTGTGTGTGTGTGTGTGTGTGTGTGTGTGTGTGTGTGTGTGTGTGTGTGTGTGTGTGTGTGTGTGTGTGTGTGTGTGTGTGAGTGTGTGTAACTTTTTTTGAGTAGTGGATAGATAACTGTGTTCGAAACTGATAATTCACTAATGAAATAGTACTGTCGGTGGTGACGCGTCAATATAAAATCTCGCCAACTTGGTGATTTCAATCAAACTATACAGGATGGTAAGAATTCAATTCTCCATAAAAAGTACCATCACACAACGCCGATACAAAAGTACCATCATCCGATTGGATGGATTGCAAAAAATTTGGTATTTAGAATATACACGCAGACGCTCACAGAATTTTGAAAAAAAAAATGCTTTAATTCCAAAATGGTGCCTTTGCTGGGAAAACATTAATTTTAACACAAAAAACGACCAAAACGTATTACAGAAGCAATGTTAACATTTAGTGACTAGTTTCTGATCGCCTTGTCATCGAACTACATTAAATAAAGGCAAGGAAAAAATAACAGTAGCCTGTTTGTGAGAAAAAAATACACTTCAGTTTGTAGAAACAAAAATAGAATAAGACGAAATTGTACAAGAGAAGCAGTTAATCATGTTGAGGACAATGTAGGAAAAGATTCTCTATGTAAGCACCCTCCTTCACCTGCAAAATTTCAAGTCGATGGACAATGTGTTCTTCAGCAGATCGTAACTGATGAGTTGTAAAGCTTTGCACCTCCAATTTTGCCTTATGCCATTCAACTTGGCAACAAGAATCCAAGGGCCGCTATAGCCTGGTTGGTAGAGCTTCAGTTTTGTAACCGAAAGGTTGCGAGATCTGTTCTCGTCTGGGCCAAAGACCGTCGTAATGGCTAATGGCAATTGGGGCCCATTAAATATGTCATGACTGTAAAGTCCTCCAAGTTACCATAACCTCTGTCTGGTACTGAATCAGGGATGAGTCGCTCTCTGATTTGGATCTCAATTCTGAATTGAGGATGGATGAATGATTTCGACCACTCCCTAAAAAGAGTTGTGTCGTGTGTGTTTGTGCAAAGTCGTCCTTTCACCTGAACGGTGCTCGTTAACAACGAAAGGCACACACTTCTGCCTTCATTCGGAAGAGCTAAATCTCATTCGGCTTGGGATAACCAAGTGGCATTAGACTAACACGACAAGAAACCAACACAGGAAACAACCGCAGAAAGCAATAAGAAAACATGTTTTGCATAAAACTTCCTCTCCTTTACGAGTATGCATATTTGGACATTTTTTTCCTGTAAATAAGTCTTACCCGGTTTCCTACTTTATTACTCATAATTCTTGTTCTGGATAATTAAATTAATTCGGGTTTGGTCGTTTATTGTGCTAATATTTTTTTCTGGAAAAGGCACCTTCTTGTGGACAGTTTGGAACTAATTTTTTTCAAAATTCTGTGAGCACATCTCAGGTATGAACTAAAATTATATTTCACTGCAATCCGTTCATTCATTTATAGGGGAAGTTTAAGTACAATCCCCCTGTGTATCATATGATTAGAACATTTAAAAATTTTCATATTACATAATACTGAATTTGAGTATATTTGGAAAACATAATTCTGGCCCTTTATGGTTGCCCTTAAAACCAAATAGTACCTTAGAATTATTAAAGAAGGTAGTAACTCCAGTAAAATATATAATTCCGTAGCTTGGAAGTACTTAGGAAGAAAGCAAGGACCTTTTCAAAAGATTAATTTTAAAAAACCTAAAGGGAAACACGTTATTTTAATTACAGAGATTAATTGCAAGTAAAAGAAGAAGTGGATATATATTTTTTGCTAATATTTTAGTGTTTCTGACAACCAATTACTTGTCAGTGATAGATCGCCAAATATCTGCTAAAAATTGCACGCTACTAAAATTTGAACTAAAATTTGACTTTGTTCGCCATTAGTATGTAGTTAATAGGAAAGTTTACAGTCTTATGCTGCAATAATGTAAGAACAGGAATTCAGACTTGCTATGATATAAAAAACATCACAAATATGTACTGAATTTCCTTTTTTGACCAATGTTTGACAATGTTTTGCAATTTTAATGTAAAATTTAATTGCAATAAAGTTTAAGTATCTTGTTTATTGCTTTTTAAAACTACTCCTTTCATATATATTTGAATCTGGAGATATACAAAAAACCAATTTCAAATTTCTTTGCAATTTTTGAAAAATGTTTCATTATTTTTGGAAATGCAGTTTATATTAATGTTATGGATTTCCACCCTTGTTGGATTCGTTCCAGTATATTGAGTGTATGGTATGCAATTTACACAATCAGCAGTGCTTTAGTACACAACAACGATGTTTATTTACACGAAGACAGGACAGCACAAATATAACAAATATATAAACACACAGCAATGCTCTACAGTAGACAGAAGCCCACAAGTAGTAACTATGTTCTCAGTACACAAAACAGTGCTATGGATGTCTAACTACTTTAAACCCCGTCTAACTACTCTAACCCCCGTCTAACCACTCTACCTCTCTGCAGAAAACTGAAATTTTTCCCTGCCCTTCCCTTAGTTGTTTAACTGCCACAAGAATGGCTACAGTACTCAAAGCTGCTTACTTAATAGACAACAAGGCATACAGTTTTGTTCAGTACAAGCTTGACCTCAATGCTGCTTATCTATTCTCTTGTGGCGACATCTTAATAAGGCAGTAACAACCACTTGGCATGAGCGATCGCTTTTGTGAAATGGATAAGTTAATGGACTCCAAATCCAAACATCATAGATTCAATGCTTGAGAGAATTCAATCTTCCACATTGGCGCAATTTCCTGCAACTCCATCACCACAATCTGGAAGACTCGTTATTTATAGTTATTTACTACTAATCATGAACATTCATGACGATTCCTCAGTTCGGGACTTCTACTATTATCGGTGACTCTGGTGATGACTGCTGTAGCTTGGGATTGCCGGCCTTTTATAGTTTCGGGTGTCGGAGCAAAAGGCTTATGGACCAATCAAGAAGTATCTGGAAGCATCTTGGTTCTTAGAAAGAAGGATCTTAGAGAAAATTCTCGATCTTTCCCTGTTATCCATTTTTTTCCCGAAGTCTCAAAATTCTTTGCATGTAGCCAAAATTTCGCCAAGTTTGTCCCCAAACTCAAGGATAATTGATGTGATATCCTGCGCCATCCAATACTGTAAATCATAAACCGCATTGACTGTAAATCATTCTTTCTTATTATGACATTCATGCAGGGAAATAAAATCATAGGCTCGTAACATTAATATTTTTTATGTATTTACCCAATAAAGTATAACCCAATAGAAAAAAATGTATTTTTAGTATCAAAATAATATTAAAATTTAATATAATTAAGTTATTACGTTTTTGGATTTTTGTGTATTCATATTTCTGAAAGTATGTATCACAGACTGGCAATTTTTCTTAGCAATTAGCTCACCATTTGGCAAATGCTTACACTTCAAATGTTAAATATATGCATTTCTTCGTTTTTTAAGTACAGTAGTAAATTATATTCTAATAACCGGACAGATCGGCTTCATCTGAAAGATTTTTGCTCAAAATCTGATAGATATAAGTCAACCTGTTGTAAAGATCGTATACTAAATTTTATCAGAATAGCTGAATCCATTTTAGAATTTTTTTTAATTAGAACCAACTGATATTTTCCAAAAATGTGTTGGGGCTCTGTAGCCTATTGGTAAGTTTTCGGCTTGTGAAACGTAGGGTTTGAAGTTCAAGACACGATTTCACTAAAGAACCATCGTGCCAAGAGGTCTGTTGCAACTCCTCTCTCAGGTGGGCAGAGGGGACTGATAGCTCAGTTGCCGTCCTCGTTATCTGACCTTGGTTTAAAACGGGGAGGTCTGTCTCAAAACAGCCCTTGTTTTGCTTTACAATGAGAAGTTATTATAACTAAACTAAACTGAAAAAACAAAAGTGTGTTTTAGGGAGGCCTGATTAGGATGGTCTCGATTTCGAATATTTTGATGATTATAATAATTTATTTAAACTACATTCAAAAGGTAAAAATGAGGAAAATCTGTACCTGATATATAATTAAGATTATTAATTAAGAATAATTGAAAATTTCCCGAATACACATTAACAGCTTTTCATACATGAATAGAATGATTTTCTTTAACTGTTTTTTCATTTAAGAATTTCGTTTTTATTTTTAAGAAAAAAAATTAAAGGTTTTTTTTCAAAAGAATTACCATATGTTTTTGTATGTATTTTCGGTAATATTCTTGTTGTCTAAGGAGATAAATTTTCATTTTTTTTTCCAACCCAGTCGTATTTAGATATTAAATTACGTTCCTGTATTCCAAATCTTGTTCTATAAAAATTCTGGAAAAGAAACTTCAGGTGGTTTGAAATGACAATAAGTCGGAAAAATTATAACAATGCAACTAGTTAGATATGTAAGAGGTGGGATTTTCTTTAAGCCCTTCTAATTGTGGCTCTTTTCGTTATCATTTGTTAACAGAGGTTACACTTTGTTTAATTTTTTGAAAAGTCAGAGATCCCTTTAAATTAGCTTATCAGACAATCAGTTGGAGGCTTGGTATTAAAAAAATGACACACCAAAACGATTTTTTAACATTTTTCCTTTTTCTGATTCCACAGTAAGGATCTGTGTGATTAAGTTGATTTACAAGAGCTTCTTTCACAGATGACTTGAAATTAAAAGAACTTGAAACTCATTAAGCTTGGAAATTTCATTAGTGGAAGTAGGATTTTAAAAAATATTTTTTGTTACTTTACTAGAAGCGAAATGAGATGCTCTAATTATTTTGAACGATGTTTATTAAGGTAGTAAAGTTTTAAAAGGCAGGAGATATTAAGATCTTAACTATTTTCAAAGACTTGTTTTTAGGATTTTTTTAAAAATTTTGAATTTATTTAAGAAGTAATAAAAATAAATATAGAGAACGCGAATATTATTATATTCGTGTTCTGGTGAAATTTCAATTTTTACGAAAGGAATTAGTGACCTTAAAATTAATTGCATCAGTGCTGTGTCTCACTGACAATATAAACATTCTTTGATTACTAATTTACAGGGTGGCCATAATTAAACTGACCATGCTCACAGTGTTCTGTAGCGCGATCTATTTGCGAGAATGACGCCACATTTTGTAGGAAAATTAAGCAAGATTAAGGATTCTGCGAAAAAAAATTGTTCCAAAAGTTACCGCTAGGGGAATATGTGGCTCTGTGTAATAGAAAATAGAATATTAACAAATGGAAATCAATCCTTCGTCCGCCGTCTTGTTTAATCTTCCTACAAAATGTGGCGTCATTCTCGCAAATAGATCGCGCTTCAGAACACTGCGAGCACGGTCATTTTAATTATGGCCATCCTGTATAATAACCCCTCATATTTTCATAATTCTTCATATAAAGTGCAAATGTATAGTGTAAGCTACCTGCCCCTTCAAAAATCCATTAATAACTTTCAAATACATTGGTAATTTTTATTTATAATAGTAACATTGTTTGCATTAAAAAATGTTCATATGATTTTTGGCATAGAACTATACTCGTAGTCACAGAATCTCACATCAAATTTGATATAATTATGATCCTGCATTTTTGAATGATGTCGTTTACATGTTTCTGATAGTGCAGATTGGGAGATGGTTAAACGCTGGTTGGATTTGCCTCGAAATTTGACAAGTGTTATACCATAGGTGTTAAAGTATTTGACTACGTTCAAGGGAATGTTTTTTAAAAAATTGGATTGGAAACTATTTGAAACCATGGTTTTTAGATGTATTGTCAATGATAATACAAAATATTATGAATACAAAAAACATATTTAAAAATAAATATTCTGAGACATAGAACATTTGTAGTAAAGTTTTATAAAATTACACCAAAACGGTTGACACGCTACACAAAATAGTAATGCAGTAATTCTGTTTTTCTTTGTACAGAAGTTATGAAATATAATGATGAACGAAATGAACCAATGTCTAATAAAAATTTTGTAATTCAATGAAGCTATGGGTAAAAAAATACGCATATTTGCCTTTCTTCCATGAATTCGCAACTTAATTTTTCTAGAAACACCTATAAATGAAAAAGTATTCATCATCAATAAAAGTTATGGTTCATTTCATTTCATTCAATTTTTATTAAAATTAAACCTTTGAAAAAATTGAAGACAGATTTCAGCTGAGAAATATCTTTTGCTTAAAATTCCCTGGTTGATAGGCCATGCCTTCCATTTCATAAAAAAGATTAACTGTTTTGGAAAGAGAGAATTCTGGACTAACGGAAATTACAATAAGAAATCGCCAATGTGGTCGATAACTAGTGTTGTAAACGTACTCGGTTACCTTAAATCTGTGTGTGGTGGCTGCCTTACTTTTTCACCACGCGGGTCCGGCAAGATATGTTATTCTTGGAGGAGGGCCCCCGTGTATGAATGGTTTACGGAAAGTCGCCTTGGAGCTGTTTTAGTTGGGGTTGTCAACAGGCGCAATCAGACAGCTCTCGCTAGATTTCGAAGTGGACACACTAGTGTACAACGTCATGTGACGGGCCACAAAGTTTATCCCATATGTCCTAAAATGCAATGCGACTGAAGCTTCTCCTGCCCACATTTTGGCCTGCATCGGTTTCAATAAAGGCCAGCTGCTCTCGAGTCCTGAGGCAGTGGTACATTGTTTGAAGGTGTTCGGGTTCATGGAGCTGGTTTGATGTTACTGTCTACCAGGTGGGATTGACCACCACAACAAGAAAATGCCATATTAATCATTTATAAACCCTTGAAAAATCAGTTAATATTTTAGAAAATGTGTTGCATACGTTGATTAATTTACGGTTTAGTAATTTCAGATTGTTTAGAGTTAGTGCTCCATGCATAACATCTTTACGATTGGGTGATATCACATATGATTTTGAAAAACATTTTTGTAGTTTTGAAATTCATTTCTGTAGACAAATCAAACCAGTTTTAAGCTACCAAAGTTTGTTTACTAGATGACGTCCATTAGGTGATCAATGAAGTACATAAATATCGTCTAATGTTGCTGTTTACAAAACTTCATAACTTGATTAGTTTTGATAGTTTCAGTGTTATTTTTTATTTACGATGTTATTAAGGTGCATCAAGAATATGTTATTAAATGTAATGAGTGGAGCCAAAGTACAGTATAAAATGGAAAATTCCAACAATTGTTTTGATATATTAATTTCAAGATTTGGTTGGATGTGACTTTCAACCAGGTAGGATAGACCACAACAACAAATCTGTGTACCAAATTTAATTTATCTTGTTTACTTTGATTTGTAATTATTCGTGGTATTTTCGAATAGCCAGACAGATGGTCTTCCTATGAATAAATTTTACTCAAATTTTGATCTGATTTTTTGAGCTAAGACCACGAGCTAGATTTCAACCATCCAAGTCAAGTGTAGTTATCTTTGCCACACATAGACAGGCAGATGGATATTTTCTAAAAATGTGTTTCATAAGGGAGATTTAAACATACAGATTCCTTGAAAACACCGAGTTGGAATATTTTGACCATTACTATGCATTCAGTTTACAGCGTATACGAGAAATTAAAAAAGTAAACTTTTGAAAATTATCTCGAAGAAACGATGTGTATTGATTAGCAAATCTTCATTCAAATAGCAAATTAAACATTTAAAATTCAATTTATATATTTAAATTTTCCTTCCATCAATTCGGGAAAATTTGTTCGCTTTTAAATTACTATTGTGACCATAATATTTTACTGGAAATTAATATAATGTTTTATTCTTCCAGACAAACATTAATGGATTAAAAAACCATATAAAATTTCAGTTTTTAAGTAATTTATAGCATTTTTTCTGACAAATTAACACTTGCTTTTTTTCAGAATATCTTATAGAATCTTGCAATATCTTTATCTTATCTTATTTAAACATTTTTTATTTTTTTAACGTTTTATAAAATCTTGTTTAATTGTATTACTAGTCCCCTCTACAAGAAAAAAAAAATTCTGAAAAAGTTACAAAAATCCTGTTATAATTTTATTTTGAAAAAAATTAAAATATTTAATCTGTAATGATACATGATTAAAATCATTTACCATCTATACTATATTAATCTGTTTCTTTTATTCATTGTAAATAAAAAAATAATTATTTATATATAATATATTCTTTATATTTATATAAAATATATTTTATAATATATTCTTTATTTAGAGTTTTGATTATTAAAGTTGTTATGATCAGTATTCAAAATCAGAATATATTCCATAAATGAAAATGATTTAGATCATACTCGTTTTATAATATATTCTTCATTTCTTTAAAGTAAATTAGTTTCATCCAAATTTAAAAGAAAATCAAATGTTTCTTTATTTTTTTACTTTATCTTGTTGAAAGATAAATGCAAAAGTTTCCTCAAAAAAACCAATAGATGCACGAGATAAAAGCACGACTTGGTAATCAGAAAAAAACAAACAAACAGATTTTTAAAGTTGTTATGCTCAGTATTCAAAATCACAATACATTTAATAAATGAAAATAATTTGCATGTTACTCATTTTATAACATATTCTTTATTTGTTTAAAATCAATTAGTTTAATCTAAATTTCAAAACAAAAATTAATGTTTCTTTACACTTTTACTTTATTTTGTTTGAAGATAAATACAAAGAACAAATAGATTCAGGAGACATTCTAGGAGATAAAAGTTGGACGTGGCAATCAGAAAATAAAGGAATAATTTAGTTCCACTCAAGAGAACGACCAGACGATTGTTCACAATAAATTAGAAATTGCCAGAATAAATACCGAAACCTGTCAGTGAGACAATAGAAAGTTCGAGAACAATGAGCTGGATGAAATAGTTGAATAAAAAAAAAATCAAGAATTCGGAGTTGAAATAATTAATTCTCAGTCAGTCAATTATTTTCAACGCGTACAGAGCTCAATTTCAATTACGAGAAAACGCAAACGAATATGGCTTCTTAATAAGTTTTAGAAATAAGTATTCAAATATGCAGCAGACGATTTATTCTGTGGTTTGCAGACGATTAATTTCTTTTAGCGAGAAGTCTGTGAGCATTTCTTATTAACCATTGCAATTAAATAGCAATTTAGAAAATAATTTGTTTTTATTCACCTAAATTGTCTATTTTGTTTTTGATTTTATGCTGATTTTTTAAGTATATTTATTAGGACAGTAATTTGTGAGATAAAACATATCATTGTGTCTTTTTTATTTTAATTCTCTTCGGCTTTATGGGTTTTAATAAAGATCTATGGTTTTCAAAGCGAGAATTGTTTAGGTGTCTTTGGTAGAATAGTAATTCCTCTTAAAGAAATTCGTAAAAGTATTATATCTCTTATTTTTACAACATTTCCTTGATATGGTTTTGTTTTATTTTTTTAATGTTGCACAGTTATAGTTATTCTTTTTTGTATTTTTAATATTGTATCGATGTAGTTCTACGGTGCTTTGCAGTTTTTTAAAATAAAATAAAAAATATTTACAATATAAAACCAGAATTTTTGAAGTTGTAAAAGTGCTAATATTGATTTGGACAATGCATATGCAATTGATTCATCTCTTGCAATCATTATAATCATATCTCGAGGCAATCAACTTTAAATTTTAACTATATATTCTTATTAAATTTTATTTTATTTTTATAGCACTAGTATTCATATTATTGATCTTTTATAGATTTCCATAATATTTGTGCATTTTTTTGAACTGAAATTGTTGAAGCAATATTTCTGAAGCCAGATTTTGAAGTGGAACATTATTTGAAAATAAATGATGAAATAATATTATTTAGAAATATCTTTTATTAGTATATTAATATTTTTTTTATCTTTGAATTTTCATCATAAATTTTTTCAATCTTTTACCTTTAAATTGTTTTTTATTATTATAAATACTTTATTATATTCTTATTAATTTCATCTCAAATTCAATGATCTCCAGTATAATTTTAATGGAGTTACAAATAAATGAATCTATAAAATGTATATCAATTTCTGAAAAATAAATTAAATAAATAATTTTTACTTACTCTGAAATTAAAAAAAAATTACTTATATTGTCATGTAGAATATCTAGCATTAAAATAAAAGAATGTAATAATATTGAAAAAGAAATTAAGGGTTAAAATATTAATGAATTCAAATCTCATATATTCGTTAGAATTCTTAAATATAGTACTGAAGCATATTAGAATTTCCAAAACGAATAAATTAATTATATCTGCTTTCGCACACATTCAAGAAAAAATTTCTTTTGCTGTTGTTCTAAAATTTATCTAAAAACTAAATTACTGTAATCTGAAATATAAATATGTTCTATACATTGAAGAAATTTGTGGTGAATCATTTTACTTATTTATTTTCGCTGCTTTCATGTTTCGTAATATAATATTTTACAAAAGACATTTATGATGATAGTATTGCAATCACAAGGACGAGTCACTTTCGACTTTATTCCTAATTCGAAAATTAAAATAAGACGATACCACCCACTTATAATCCAAATAATATCTGGGCTTGGGAGATTTCCTGCATATTTCCAAAGATTTGGAAGAACGCAAGAAAATAAATGCATTTGTAGGGAAATTGGTACAGTTTACCACTATTTAAAGAAATGTATGGAAATATCAGAGTTAAGGAAGGACCTGAAGATTGACAATGATGATTTAAGTACAGTGCTGATGGTACCAAGTAATCTCAAAACCCTGAAGGGTATAATGTTAAAGATTGACAGTTTCATTCCAACTATTTGAGAGAGTGCAGATGGGGAGGAAGACAGTCATTTACTGCCCCGAAAAGAATGCTAGTTTGACTGATCGGTCAATGTAGGACTAGACAATACTTATTCAGCAATCGACCACAACAAATCCTGTCGATACTGCTACGCTCAGTGGTGGCAGGTGGTCTACTGTATGCAAGAAGTATTGCAATCAAACGCAAATATTTAAAATGTCTGACCAATGCAAAAGGATTTTATAAGTATTTAATAAACACTTACAAATATGGAAAAAAATGATGTTTAGAAACATCTGTTCATCTATGCAATTGTTTCTTTAAGTTTTGATCAATCATTACAGTCATGATCATGACTCAATCATGATTTATTATTTCCCGAGTTATATTCACTTTTGAACATATTAAACAAATAAAATTGTAAATTGCGTTGCATTGATTTTATCTAATAATCATTTAAATATTTATTGAATTGCCATTTTCTCTGCAGAACAGTTTTAATCAATTGAAATACCAACATAGTTTACAGTCAACACGATCAATGACATTGCACGTCCTCATATCTTTGGTGAAGGACAAACCTACAACCAGTAATCTGAAATAGTTTTCCAATAAGACTCTGAGTCACAGAATTGACCGTAATTGGATTATATACTGTGGAAAGTGATGTTATCTCAGAATAGAACCTGGGACCTTTGGGTCTGAAAGCCAGTAACATAACCACAGGGCAAAAGCATGCTCATGTTGAGTGGTGATGAATTGGTTTGTTGAGTGAGAGGTTGCTGTGTGTAGCTGTTGTGTCTAATGCGCCGTACCTGTCTTTGTTTGGCGAGCGGAAAACTTTTTTGAAGCGCCAAGCATTATGGCAAGCGTGCGTGAATTGTTGCGTTAAGTGAGTATGACGACTTTGGTTGAGGGTAGATGGCTCCACAACAGTTGCATGAAGGTCGAAGGTTCATTGTTCGAGGTCAACATCGTGAGAGGTGATATTGCCTCGGAATAGAACGTGGGACCTTTGGGTCTGAAAGCCAGTAACATAACCACAGGGCAAAAGCATGCTCATCTCCCGTAGATGTTATCTCTCTTCTTAAGATATCACCACAATATCACTAATTCAACCCTCCCATTTGGAATGGTACGTGTTTCTCGATTTTTTTCAAATAGAAGTATACAAAAATGGACAAAGTGGAAAGAAATAGAAAAGTTATCACTCCTTAACTACGAAGATAAAAGTTATTGACTTAACTGAGGATTCTTTAATAATGAAAGTAAATTTCCTAAAGAAAATATTGATACGAAAATCAGACAATTTATTCTGCACATATTTTTCTTAATATATATGTGTTGCAGAAATTCTTTAAAATATTTTGTCATAGAAAAATGCCATTAATTGTGAATGTCGGTTGTTAAAGTTAAAAAAAAACTTTTTACCCTTAATAAATGAATTATTGGCATGGCAAGTAACGTTAAAAATTGGTTTCAATAGTAATAATTTGCAAATAATTTTACCAGTAATGTTGTTTGTAATAATGTTTGGATCGCTTCAAGTTAGTCAATTGAGAAGATATCCAAAACTTAGATTCTTCTTTTTTCGATGTGCAGTAACGAGTAATATCATGGAATAAAGTAGAATATTTCATTTTTGTCATTCTTTATTCTACACTTTTCCTCTAATTTATACTGCAATATTATTTCATTATTATTATTATGAATGTCTCGTATGATTTCGAACTATATTTTATTTTTGGAATATTATATTAGAGTCCCCATTTGAAGATTCTATAATTTTGCAAAGATGAATATTTGATCGTGTAACTATTAACTGTGTTCCTTAGAGTGTTGTCCAATATCATTATTTTGTGAATCCTCTTATTAAGAAATGTGTGAGAAGATTCCTTCTGTATATGGTGTTCCAGAATAATCCACAACTCTATTACTTTGAAGTATTTTATTTGGCGAAATATAAAATTGTTATTGATTTAATATTTTTAAGGTAACCGACTACGTTCGAAGGAAAAATTTGAAAAATTTGATTTTTTTAAAAAATTATTTTTGGTTTTTAGATATATTATCAATTATAAACCCTATCAATACAAAAAGGTTATTTGAGAATATAATATATTTTGAGAAATACAAAAATTTGTGGTAAATTTATTGAAACTTAACCAAAACGGTTACCATTCTACAAAAAATGGTAATGCAACAATCCTATTTTTCTTTCTACACAAGTTATAGAATATAATGATGAATGAAATGAACCAAAATCTAAGAAGCATTTTGAAATGCAAACAAATGTCAAGTGACGGGTAAAAATATACGTATATATGCATTTTTTTATAAATTCGCAAATTAATTTTTCTGAAAACACCTATAACAGAAAAAGTATTTCATCAACAATAAAACTTTTTATTCATTTTATTGGCCCTATTATTTAAAACACAAGCTGAAATTACCTCAATTAGTTTTGGGGATGTCATGTTAAAGGTAGATACTTTTTATGAAAATTAAAATTGAAGTGAAAGACAAATTTTAGCTGATAAATAAATTTTGCTTAAAAGTTCTCTGGCTGATAGGCTAGACCTTTCTTTTCTTATAAAAAACAAACTGTTTTGAAAGAGAAAAGTCTGAATTACAAGAAATAACACTATTTTATAAAAATCGTCAACGTGGTCGAATACCAGTGTTTTCAACATAATCGGATACCTAAATGTCACTGACTAGACATTATTAACATTCTAAAATTTTTATTTTCAATAAAATCATATAAATATTTCCACAATTTCTTTGATTGTACACCATAAAATTATTTTACTCCTTTATTCTTTCCAAGACAAAACCCAGCTGAGATAATAAACACCCTTTCCACATTTAGATATAGTGTGCTTTCCAGTTTATAGATTGAGCTGTGGAAGACATTAGCAATCGCCTATTTCCACCATTGCAATTTTTACTTATGGAAAAGTAGGATTTTCTAGAATTATGGCAACTTCCTGTGCTGTTTTATGAGGAATAGCTGCTGTTTCTATCTATATTTTATGATACACTTATTGTGAAGACAAGAGTGATTCAATGCTTTTTCACAATATAAGAATTACACAAAACGTCGTATAACCTTATGACCTAAGTATAATCTCAAATGGCGTATATACTTTACAGATAAAAATAAGATATTTGATTACTTGGTTTCGATTCTACATAATTATTATTATGTAATGAGTCTGTAAGAAATTTCTTGATAGTCATGACTTATTAATCAGTGATCCGTCATCCACTCATATATGCTTTAAAAACAAGGAAAAAAATTTTCATCTTTCATACTGAATGTTTCAAAATTCTTAGGAATCTAACTACGTTCGAAGAAATTTTTTGAAAAATTGAACTTTTTAATAAATATTTAAAATTATAGTTTTTATATGCACTGTCAATTATGATACAAAATACGATAAATGCAAAAAAAAGTATTTGAAAACATAGTGTATTTTGATAAGTAATAAAATTTGTAGTAACTTTTAATGAAAATTAACCAAAATGGTTAACACCCCATATAAATAATTAAGCAATACTTTTTTCCCTTGTACTCTAGTTATAGAATATAATGGTGAATGAAATGAACCAAAATCTAAGAAACATTTGAGATGCGAAGAAGTTATGGGTAAATATATATGCATTATGTATATGAGCATTGTTTTCATAAATTCACTACTTACGTTTTCTAAAAATACCTGTAAATGAAAAAGCATTTAACCAACAATAAAACTTTTGATTCATTTCATTTCCGATATTATTTAACACACGCTGACCTTTTTATGTAAATACCACTATTAGTGTTTGAGATCTAATATTAATGGTGATAATTTTTTATGAAAATTAAAGCTAAAGACAAACTGTAGATGAAAAATATGTGACCCTGGATGATAGGTCAGACCTTCCTTTTCCTAGAAAAGATAAACTGCTTTGGTAAAATGAAAGCCTGAACTACAAGAAATAACAAAAAAGAAGTTCACCAATACGGTCGATAACCAGTTTTTTTAATGTAGTCGGATACCTTAATTCACAATTAATATCTTATACTGTGTTTAATTTCCGTTATCTGCATTTCCATTCGAACTTTTATCCTATCATTAGCTTAATATGTGATGCATTTAGATTGAAGTTGCAATGTCCTCAATTATTTGTATCGTAGTTTCGGTTTTATCATATGTGTATCATTTGTCACAGCTTTGGGTGATTGTATGAATCTGAATTACAAGCAGATTGTATAATTTAGCATTCTAAATATGTAATTATACGCTTGAAAAAAAAACACATCGTCTTTTAAACCATATTAAATCTTCCGAAAATCTACCTTCTCAATTCAATTTGTTTTTAATCCTTAAAGTCATATAGGATATACCTATAGGGATTTCTATTTTTAACCCTAAAATTCCTCTGTGTATAAGGAAACTCTTAGAGGTCAATATGTTCAGTGGAATTTTGAATACGTAAATTAAACTGAGTTTTGCTCATAAAATATATTTGAGATTTATTTTTTATTAAATATTATAGCACCTGTTCCAACATTCCAGTTTTACATGAAAAAATTTTGAGTACAATCTGGTGCTTGTAATATCGTCGAGGGGAAAAACCTTTTATCAACATAACGAGATCTTACCACCATGCCACCGCGGCCCTCTTCATTAGCTATACCGCTATCAATAGGACATTTTCATCGTCATTTGTAGAGCCATCATCAACACTGATAAGTATAAATGCCACATATCGAAATCCATCTGCCTAGATCATTGCGATTTTAATCGGCAGTGTTTCCAGATAGACAATGCGTTTATTTTTCAGATTTGATCCTAAGAATGTTTTCCAATATCGAGTTTTGTAACACTTTTGTAATCGATTGTAAAACCTTTTTCTTATAATTCGAAATATTTTTTAATATTCTTTTATATTTCAATCCTAATTTTTAGAAACTAGGGTAGCCTAGAGGCCGCGGTAGCCTTGTTGGTAGAGCGTCAATCTCGTAACCGCATGGTCGTGGGTTCTGTTTTCGCCTCGGAAAAAGACTGCCGTGTTGGCTAATGGCAGTTGGGGCACTTTAAATATGTCGAGACTGCAAAGTCCTCCAAGTTCCCATAACAAAACGATACCTCTGGGGGTACTGAATCAAGGATGAGTCTGCTTCTGATTTGGATCTACTTGCGGATGGATGAATGAGTGTATGAATGAGTTCGACCACCCCCTCAAACGATTGTGTCGTGTGTGTGAGGTATATGTCAGACTTCTGAACTCTGGGGGCTCAGGGGTCTTTACCCTCAGAAGCTACTGCAGCCCCTTTCAGTGAAAAATGGACAGGACAAAAAAAAGAAACTAGGGTGTAAAAAACTTAGCTATTTTTTGTAAAATGAACTATTTAGCTTTTAATTATATAAGTTAATTTTGAAACAAACTTTATAAAGAAGATACTTTACATTCTTTTCATTTCCAAAATTAAACAAGAATTGATTTTGCATCCGATGTATATAGAAGCACAATTATGATTGATATCTGTTAAAGAGAAAAAAATATCACAAAGAAATTACATTCTGGGAAAAACACGGTTCTTGATTAAGTATTTGAGATAGGTAATTGCAGTGGAAGTTGCAGATAAGGACCGATGCATTTTTTTTTTCTTTATCTAAATTTTGATAAACAAGTTTTTTACGCTCCGTCAATAACTCCGAGGGTTGGAGTAATTACAAAAAACTCATTTTGCTAAGTTAAAAGCGCTCGCTGTTTGTTTCTTGTTTGAAGGAAAAGGGTGATACCACATTAAGGAGAGAAAACCATTTGGATTATTATGCGCATTATTCTTGTTTGATTTCATTCCATGTTGGAAGGCATAAATATATCCTTCGCTAGAGACATTACAGTAAACAAAAGTGAAAAAGTTTTGTTCTCTAAAATTTTATTTACTACATAATATAAATTTTCCTTGTGCAAGGAAATGTTCATTTAATTGCGAAGACTAATCATAGCGGAGAGAACATTCTTCTCCAAATGATTAAGTCCCTATAGTTTATTCATATATACACTGAAGTGACAAAAGTCATGGGATAGCAATATGCAAATATACAGATGGCAGTAGTATCGCAGCGTAAAAGTATAAATGCGCAGTTCGTTTTCCAGAGCTTTCATTTATGTTCAAGTTATTCATGTGAACAGGTTTTTCGTGATTTATGGCGGCACGACGAGAATTAACAGACTTTGAACGTGGAATGTTAGTTGGAGCTAGACGCATGGGTCATTCCATTGCAGATATCGTTAGTGAATTCAACATTCCGAGATCCACAGTATCAAGAGTGTGCCGAGAGTATGAAATTTCAGGCATCACATCCCATCATGGACAGCGCAGTGGGCGACCACCTGCATTTAACGACCGAGACCGCCGACGTCTGTGTAGAATGGTCAGTGTTAATAGACACGCAACACTTCGTCAAATAACTGCGGGAATCAATGTGGGACGTACGAGGGATGTGTCCGATGGGACTGTGTGGCGAAATTTGTCTTAATTGGGCTATGACAGCAGAAGACCGACTCGAGTGCCTTTACTGACAGCACGACATCGCCTGCAGCGACTCTCCTGGGCTCGTGAGCATATCGACTGGTTCCTAGACCAGTGGAAAACCGAGGGGTGGTCAGATGAGTCACGATTTCAGTTGTTACGAGCTGATGGTAGTGTTCGAGTGTGGCTCAGACCCCACGAAGCCATGGACCCAAACTGTCAGCAAGGCACTGTTCAAGCTGGTGGTGTCTGCATAATGGTGTGTGCTGTTTTTACATGGCATGGACTCGGTTCTCTGGTGCAACTGAATCGATCATTGACTGGAAATGGTTATGTTCAGCTGCTTGCAGATCACTTGCAGCCATTCAGGGATTTCACGTACCCCCACAACGATGGGATTTTAATGGATGACAATGCGCCATGTCACCGGGCCAGAACTGTTCGCGATTGGTTTGAAGAACCGTTCGGACAATTCCAGCGCATGATCTGGCCACCTAGATCACCCAATATGAATCCCATCGAGCATTTATGGGACATCATCGAAAGATCCGTTTGTGCCCAAACTCCTGCACCATCCACACTTTCACAATTATGGACGTCTATACAGACAGCATGGCTCAATATTCCTGCAGAGGACTTCCAACGACTTGGGGACTCCATGACACGACGAGTTGTTGCACTTCTCCGGGCAAAAGGAGGACCGACATGATATTAACAGTCCTTTCAGTGTATACGCAATATAATGTTGCAATTTATTGCCTATATATATATGTGCAATGATATTTTTACAGTAAAGTTAAATCTAAATTAATTTCTAAATTTCTTGATCCGACTCCTCTTTATCTCTTTAATTAATTCAAGAAATGCTCTGTGAATTTATTTAGTCAGCTATTCCGATGGTGAGAGTAATAGATGATAAGATAATAAAAACTGCTGACCTAAACAAATAATTTTATAAAAAGATCCCTGCGTTTCCCTTGCTTTGAAAGTCAGATGTTCAGATATCCTTATGAGAAACTTAATAACATATTGTCACTATAAACATTATTTTCCCCATCAAAATTACTATACAAAACAAGGGAAAATTAATTTCTGGTCTTTTTCATGACTTCTGCTTGTAAATATGCTTGCCTTTTTCCGGAGATGGAATAAATCGAACATTAAAAGGAAAAGCCTTCTTCAATGTCTTCGAAAAGCTACCATCTACTTCCAAAATTTAAAATCTTTACATATACACACACACGAAATTCCTGAGTTGTAAATCTTTTGGTCTGACCTTTCAATATATGCCGAAGCATTTACAAAAAAAAAAAAAAAAAAAAAAAAAAAAAAACATACTCCAATTCAATGAATGAATTTGTTGATTGCATTTGTTGCTGGGAATATTCTTTGCAGGTATTACTCAGTAAGTATTCTTTGTATTTCCTCCACTTTTAGAGTCCATTTTTCAAACTCTTTATCTAAATTGAGACCCTGTGAAAGGTTTTCCTTCGAATCCCATGTTCGAATTCCGTGTCTAGTCCGTTTTATAACAAATCTGAAAGCATCTATTTCCTGTTTTAGTGCTCCTATTTTCTTATTTCGATATCAAAATTGGCTCTGTCTCGTTGTCATGGTTACTATCCTATGTGCGATCAAAAAGAAGGCTTTGCTGTATTGTTAGTTTTAAGGAATCCGTATTTCGAAAAGATGGAATTTTCAGTTCATCACTTTTTTTTCAGAATTACTGCATCGCTTTCAGATTTTCGAACATTTGCTAACTTTTTTATGAACAAAGAAGGCATACATCTTGGATTATATTCTTTTCGATCAATAAATAATTAAATAAAAGGTTACAGTTACATTACAGTTTTTAAAAATGAATTACTTTTATTTATTTTGATTAAGTTTTGAAACAATATTATTATATGGTATAAAACTTTATTATATGTATAATTATGTGGAGTATGTATATGCATAATTAAGTTATTATTATAAGAGACATATAAAATTTTTGTATTTTATTATTAGAAAATTAGATTTTTATCACCAGTCGATTTTAAAGTCCCCAGATTCCTCATCAATTACTAAATCATCGCTGAAGGTCAGTCATTGGTAAAACACCTATTCATCATTGTTAAAGTTATCTGTAAAGCGTTTTTCCTTTATAAATGAATTATTGGCATGGGATTATTACAAATCCGTTACAATAGTATTGGTTTGCATATGATTTTACAAGAAATACTGTCTGTGAAACGAGGCTTAGATCTCTTCACGTTCAAACGAAAATATATCCAAAGCTTAAATTCACTTTCTTCGATGTGCAATAACGAGTAATATTATGGAACTAAGTAGAATATTTCATTTTTGTCATTTTGTATTCTGCACTTTTCTTCTAATTTATACTGAAGAATTAATTCTTTATTATTATTTTGAGTGCCTCATATGATTTCGAACAATATTTTATTTTTGAAAAATTATTTGAGAGAGTCCTTATTTGGGGATGCTTTAAATTTTCGAGTATACATATTTGATCTTGAAACTAGTAACTGTTTTCTCTAGTCTGTTGTCTGACGTCATCAATTTTCTCATATTACAAAATATTCAGAAGATTCCGTCCAAATACAACGATTTAGAATAAAGAGAAATCTTATTACTTTGAAGAACTTAATTTAGAGTATAAATTTCTAATTGATTTAACACCGTCGACTAGACATTATTAGCATTCTAGTCCTGTTATCTATACTTATAATAAAGCTCAATGTGTGTGTGTGTGTGTGTGTGCGTGTGTGTGTGTGTGTGTTGGCGCTCTACAGGCCAGACCGTTGGACCTACAGCTACTAAATTTGGTACATGTATACCTTGGAGGTCGGGAATGTGCACCTCGGAGCCCTTTTTTCGAATTTTTAATTAGAATTTGAATTAATCAAAATTTAAGCGAAATTTCGACGTTTTTCCGCTATAACTTCCGAAATTATTATCGAACAAACATTATTTTAACATCAATTTAAAGATTAAAAAATTAGCTTTCTAATGGTATCAGTGTTTTAATATATAACTCAAGCTTCTATTTTTAACGAATTTTAAAGAAATATTTTAACCATGTTTTTTTAGCACGTGACTGGATAAAATAAAATAAAACAATGCCGGAAGTTCAAATGAAAAAACAACAACTATCATCGTAAATAAAATCTAAAGAAATACAGCTTTCAGCACGTGACTGGATAAAATAACATAAATATAAAATGTGATATCTTCTATAAAAATAAATGCAAGGCAAAGGATTCAAGGAATCGTTTGCAATATTTATATCATTAATTCTATAAATTATCTTTATTTACAGTAAACCTGATTGAATTTAGACAAGATATGCATTGAAATCCCGAGTTAATGGCATATTTCTATAATCGTTTGCAATATCTGTATCATTAATTCAATAATTTTTTCCCTTTTTCGCTTTCTTTAAAAAACATATTTAACATTTTGGCAATATCACCGAAAAAAACATTTTTAATATTTTGGAAGCATAATTGATAAATTATTAGAGCATTAAACTCAAAAAGTTTTTCCGAATACAGTTACCGACTCTTTAACTACTAATAACTGAATCTTTTAACTTAAACTATTTCTTAAATTTTGGCTAAAAAATATATGATTTAATTGGAAATTTTAGAACGCATTACTCATGGAGAACCAACTGGTCGGCAATGGCGGCTATTTTTCAATAAAGAATTATAAATCTTTCCGCCATTTCTTTCATTGCATACCATAAAATTAATTACTCCTTTATTCTTCCCAAGACATAATCCACAATTAGCTATTGTGCTGTTTTCCAGTTTATAGATTGAGCTATGGAAGACATTAGCAATCCTCTATTTCCCCCATTGCTTGTTTTTTTTTACTTATGGGAACGTTGGATTTTCTAGAATTATGGCAACCACCTGAATTCTTTTATGAGGAACAACTGCTGTTTCAATATTTCCTTTATGACCCAATTATTGTGAAGGCAAGAGTGATTCAATGCTTTTTTACAATATAAAAATTACACAAAATGACGTATAACCTTATTACCTAAGTATAATCTCAAATGGCGTATTTACTTTATAGATGGAAACGTGCTATACGATCATTTGGTTTCGATTCTATATTATTATTATTTTGATATGAGTCGATACAAAATTTCTTAATAGTCATGATTTCTGAATCAGTGATCCGTCATCCACTAATATATGCTTTAAAAACAAATGACAAAATTTTCATCTTTCGTGCTGAATGTTTCAAAATCTTTAAAATATTCTACTACGATGGAAGGAAAATTTTTTGAAAAATTTGATTTTTCAAAAAATATGAACAACTATGTTTTTTTATGTATTATCAATTATTATACAAAATACTATAGATGCAAAAAAATAGTTGGAAATTTAATATATTTTGAGAAATAGGAAAATTTGCAATAAATTTTAATGGAATTTTACCAAAATGGGTAAAACTCTGTACAAAATGGTAATGCAGCAATCCTACTTCTCATTTTACAAAAGTTATAAAATATAATGGTGAATGAAATGAACCAAAATTTAAGAAAAGCTTTGAGATGCGAAAAAGTTATGGTTAAAAATATACGTATTTATGCATTTTTTCCATAAATTAACATCTTAATTTCTCTAAAAAGACCTATAAATGAAAAGTATTTGACCAATAATAAAACTTTTGGTTAATATCATTGCCCATATTATTTAAAACAGAAGCTGAAATTTTTATGTAAATACCTCTATTATTTTTTGAGATATTTTGTTAACGGTGATTTTTTTTGAAAATTAAAGCTCTGAGGAATTGGAAGTTAAAGACATATTTTAGCTGAAAAAAATTTAACTCTAGATGATAGGTCAGACTTCCCTTGACCTTGAAAAGATAAATTGTTTTTTAAAGAGGAAAGTCTGAACTACAAAAAATAACAGTAAAAATTTCACCAATATGGTAGATAACGAGTATTTTTAACGTAGTCGGGTACCTTAATTTACAATCAATATCTTAAACTGTACTTAATTTCCATTCTATCTTTTATCCTATCTTTAGTGTAATTTGTGATGCGTTTAGATTAAATTTGTGATATCCTCAATTATTCATATCGTAGTTTCAGTTTTGCCATATATGTGCCTTTTGTTACAGCTTTGGTGTAATTATATTAATCTGAATTACAAACAGATTGTATAATTTAGCGTTCTAAATTAATTATAAGCTTGAACAAAAGCACTTCATCTTTAGACCATATTAAATCTTTTGAAAATCTGTCTACTGAATTCAATCTCTTACATTTGTTTTTAATCTTTAAAGTCTTAGAGGATAAAACTATAGGATTTTCTGGATTCTATTTCTAATCTTTAAATTCCTCTAGGTACAAGCTAAGTCTTAGAGGTCAATATGTTCAGTGGAAGTTTGATTATGTAAATTAAAGTGTGGTTCGTTCATAAAATACATTTGAGATTTCTTTTTTGATAAATATCATAGTACCTGTTCCAACATTCGAATATTACATGAAGAAATTTTGAGTGCGATCTGATGCTGGTAATTCCGTCGTAGGACAAACCTTTTTATCAACATTCATTTCGTCAAGATTTGGTTCATAACAAATTTTTGGATTTTGACTTTCGTCTAAACTAAATGCTTCAGAACTTTTTCAATAAATGAGAACTCTACGATTTGTTTGCCCATGCCTATGAATCTTGAATAACCTGCACTACAAGCATATCGGTTATCAATATGGGTTTGACCCCTATTGACCTACCAGTACATGCAATTATTTGCCTGATAAAAATAGTTAACCTGTGACATACTGTCAAATTAAATGCTTTAGACATGTTATTAGCCAGTGAGAACTCTACCATCCACATTCTCATGCTATAAGTCTTGAATAACACTCTCAATTGTATACCAATTACCAAAAAGACTTTGATCTCAAATTGGTATCCAAAGCATGCAATTATTTTTCTGATAAAATTGAATTGTCTTGTGACATATTGAATGCCACTCTCTAAACCCATTCTTAGATGTACTGAAATATTTTTTAACTATGATATTCAGGTCATATAACAATAAATTACCATTTTGATAGTTCACAATGTGAAAAGGAAAAATAATTCCTTTAAGCATTTGTACGGATATAACGTGATTTTCTTTTTGACCTTTCAAAAAACAAACGGTATTTATGAAAGGAAAGTCTGATTAAAAATCATAAATATCAATCGGTGAATAAACAACAGAATAAATACTTTTTAATTCATATTTTTTAATCACTCTTTGAACATTGGAAACATAAACAGTAATAGAAATATCGCTATTCGAAATGATTTTCCAACTTTTGTTTCATTTAAAAGGCAGAAATTACATACAAATAGTATATACTCCTTAGATATAAATTTATGTTTCTGGCAAATATTATAGTTGGTTTTATTTGTTTTCATCTTTAAACCGTAATAATGTCGATTATGAGACAAAATGAGTTTGAATAATATTAGGAATAACTGAATTGGTACTTTTGGATATAAACCTTCTAATGGAGTAATTTCATCAACTGCATGAAAAAATATCCCATATATTTTGTATTTCATATTCCACATTTTAGTTTAATTGAATGTGTGTATCAGATTTCTAATTCTACACCCCAACTGAATTTCATAGATGCCTGATGTTCCAATTCATATCTGACCATTTTGTAAATCTATGCAACAATTTCCTGATAATAATGTTCAGATATTAGGAAAATGCCAATGTGTCGATATTCATCTTTTATCCAAGCAAGATAAAGTAAAATTTTGAAGATAGATACAAAATATTGAGCTTAATTGAATAAAAAAATTACTATAGTGCATAAATAATCTTGATTATACTAAGAAATTATAAAAAAAAACCCGGCAATAATTAGTGTAATTACAAAGACAATGAAATTAAGATTAGCTTTGAAATTAAGTGAATATTTTTGAACAATTTAAAAAGCGAAACAATTAAATGGAATTTTTAAAAAATACATATACGTAAAAGTATCGAGGGCAGCGATGGCCTGGTGGTAAGGTCTCGACTTCGGAACCGGAGGGTTTCAGTTTCGAGACTGGATTCCATCAAAGAACAGTCGTGTGAGGGTGTCTCTTGCACGTTAAATCTGTCAGGCCAACCGTCCTCCCGCTGGTGTGGTGTGGAGAGGGGGGTACCAGTTCAGGTGTATTCCTCGTCATCTGATCTTGGTTCAAAATGACGAGGTCCGTCCCAAAATAGCCCTCGTGTTGCTTTAAACGCGACGTTAATATAACTAAACTAAACTAAAACGTAAAAGTATTGATTCATTTAATGCCCCACAGCTAATACACAATCTGAAATTTATAAAATATATCCCTTTAAGTAGACTTTATATGCTAATAGAAGTCTTTGAGAGCTTTAGATAAAGGACGTATTCATTCAATTAACATTTGGTTCACATCATTCCCGTGTCATATTTAAATAAAGAAAAATCATCAAATTAACAGAGCAGAGTTGCAAATTTAATTACAGGATAAATTATAATTATTGTATATAACTTCGAAGTGCGGAGTTATTCAGTTATTCTGCCAGAAATAACAGTTAACAAAGGAGCCCGTTCTCGAAAAATCTTCTGTTTAAAATTCAGGCGTATGTTGCTTTTGTAATAACTAAGAAAATCCCACCCATTATATGACGTGCACATTTATTTGAATTAAGTGGATTAGTTCTCAGTAAACGTCTCATTTATCATTAGAAAACACATTACGATGAGAGATTATGTGCATATAATTTAGAAAATAATTTTGCAACGCCGACGGATTTTACACATAGGATGGTGAAATGAAATTATTCAAACAACTATACTTAGATTAAATAACCAGCGCTAATGTTAATAAAGGCTTTTCTACAAATTAAGATTCTATTACAGTCCTTAGTATTTCGTTTCCAAAGGGATAAAAATAATTTGATAACTTGTATGGATTTCAATTAGTTTTATGCACATTGTAAAATAATCATACAATATTGAAATGGAAAAAATATAGGAATATTACTTTTAATTGCTTTAAAAAAGTATTTTTGCATTCATTAGTTTAATATAGTGAAATTCTCCCAGATATATATAAATTATTGTACTAGCCGCCTTTGGCGACCAGCTGGTTCACCATGAGTAATGCGTTCTAAAATTTTCAATTAAATCACATATTTATTAGCCAAAATTTAAGAAATTGTTAAAGTTAAAGGATTTAGCTATTAGCAGTTAAAGAGTCGGTAACTTTATTCGGAAAAACTTTTTGAGTTTAATGCTCTAATATTTTATCGATCATGCTTCCAAAATATTAAAAATGTTTTTTTTTTCGGTGATATTGCCACAATGTTAAATATGTTTTTTAAAGAAAGCGAAAAAGGAAAAAAATTATTGAATTAATGATACAGATATTGCAAACGATTATAGAAATATGCCATTAAGGCGGGATTTCAATGCATATTCTGTCTAAATTCAATCAGGTTTACTGTAAATAAAGATAATTTATGGATTTAATGATATAGATATTGCAAACGATCATAGAAACCTTTGC
>JAPMOQ010028155.1:35645-56129 GCA_026543055.1 Argiope trifasciata | reverse complement strand
TATATATACACACACACTGAAGTGACAAAAGTCATGGGATGACTGTTAATATCGTGTCGATCCTCCTTTTGCCCGGTGAAGTGCAACAACTCGTCGTATCATGGAGTCCACAAGTCGTTGGAAGTCCTCTGAAGGAATATTGAGCCATGCTGTCTGTATACACGTCCATAATTGTGAAAGTGTGGATGGTGCACGAGTTTGGACAAGAACGGACCTTTCGATGATGTCCCATATATGCTCGATGGGATTCATATCGGGCAATCTAGGTGGCCATATCATGCGCTGGAATTGTCCGGAAGGTTCTTCAAACCAATCGCGAACAGTTCTGGCCCAGTGACATGGCGCATTGTCATCCATAAAAATCCCATTGTTGTGTGTGTACGTGAAGTCCATGAATTACTGCAAGTGATCTGCAAGCAGCTGAACATAACCATTTCCAGTCAATGATCGGTTCAGTTGCACCAGAGGACCGAGTCCATGCCATGTAAAAACAGCCCACACCATTATTCAGCCACCATAAGCTTGAACAGTGCCTTGCTGACAGTTTGGGTCCATGGTTTCGTAGGGTTTGCGCCACACTCTAACTTTACCATCAGCTCGTAACAACTGAAATCGTGACTCATCTGACCACGCCACAGTTTTCCACTGGTCTAGGGACCAGTCGATATGCTCACGAGCCCAGGAGAGTCGCTGCAGGCAATGTCGTGCTGTCAGTAAAGGCACTCGGGTCGGTCTTCTTCTGTCATAGCCCAAGGAAGACAAATTTCGCCGCACAGTGCTATCGGACACGTCTCTCGTACGTCCCACATTGATTCCTGCAGTTATTTGACGAAGTGTTGCATGTCTATCAACATTGTCCATTCTACACAGACGTCAACGGTCTCGGTCGTTAAGTGCAGGTAGTCGCCCACTGCGCTGTCCATGATGTGATGTGATACCTGAAATTTCATACTCTCGGCTCACTCTTGATACTGTGGATCTCGGAATGTTGAATTCACTAACGATATGCGCAATGGAATGACCCATGCGTCTAGCTCCAACTAACATTCCACGTTCAAAGTCTGTTAATTCTCGTCGTGCTGCCATAAATGACGAAAAATCTGTTCACATAAATAACTTGAACACAAATGAAGCTCTGGAAAACGAACTGCGCATTTATACTTTTTCGCTGCGATACTACTGCCATCTCTATATTTGCATATTGATATCCCATGACTTTTGTCTCTTCAGTGTGTATGTATATATATATATATATATATATATATATAGAGAGAGAGAGAGAGAGAGAGATGTATAGATTGTAAGCCTCCGCTAATCGACTCTCATAAAGAAAGGTTTAAAACCGGACAAATGTCACGTGCTGTTCGAGGAGGTGAGACGCTGCTAAAAGGGACCAGGGACAGATGAGGACGAGAGACGCCGGAGGAAGGTAGTGTCGTTCGCCATGGATGGACATAATATCTTCGAATGTTTTTTATGTATATTGACTGTAAATATAGAAATAATACAATAATTAAGAATATTATTTGTTCGTGTACTCATTTCTATACTAAGTACACTATGGGAATAGACGATTCAAAAGATTGGAGTGGATTTAGAAATTGCCACAAGGTAAATGGATTAAACGCGGCAGCAGCCATCTTGAAGGTAAAGAATACAAACCTAAACAAATAATTTTATAAAAATATCCATTTTTTTTCTCATGCTTTAAAGTCACATGTTCAGAAATCCCTATGAGAATCTTAATAATGCATTGGCACTCTAATCAATATCTTCCCTATTGAAATATGCTATTTAACACGGTAAAATTAATATATGGCCTTTTTCCTCACGTCTACTTGTAAATATGCATGCCTGTCTCTGGACATAGAATAAAGATAACTTCAAAACGAAATGTCTTCTTCAATGTCTTCGAACCTGCCATCTACTTCCAAAATTGAAATCTTTATTTATACGAAATTCCTTAATTATAAACCACATGGTCTGAACTGTCATTGTGTGCCAATGCATATACCAAGAAAAACACATACTCCGTCAATCCAATGAATGAATTTGTTGTCTGAATACACAGGAATTTTCTTTGCAGGTATTACTTGGTAAGTATTATTTGTATTTCCTCCACTTTTAGAGTCCATTTTTCAAAATCTTTATCTCAATTGAGACCCTGTGAAAGGTTTTCCTTCGAATCCCATGTTCGAATTCCGTGTCTAGTCCGTTTTATAACAAATCTGAAAGCATCTATTTCCTGTTTAGTGCTCCTATTTTCTTATTTCGATATCAAAATTGGCTCAGTTCCGTTGTCATGGTTACTATCCTGTATGCGATCAAAAAAAGGCTTTGCTGTATTGTTAGTTTTAAGGAATCCGTATTTCAAAAAGATGGAATTTTCAGTTCACCACCTTTTTTTCCCTCTGAATTACTGCATCGCTTTCCGTCTTTCGAACATATGTTAACTTTATATGAGGAAAGAAAGTATGCATTTTGGATTATATTCATTTCGTACTGCAACTAATTGAACAAACGGATAGAAGTAGCTTAAAAATTGTATTACTTTTATTTACTTTGCATTTAATTCTGAAACTTTATTATTATATGATATGAAATTTATTATATATATGATTATGTAGATATTGTGAGGGACATATAAAACTTTTCTTCGCATTCATTTAAAAAATAATATTTTATTTCTGGCAGACACGTTATAAAATAAGCTTTTTACATATTTGATTAACAATAATAGTAGATAAAATATCTAATTTGAGCTTTTGTTCATACGAGGGCAACATATTGATAATATGTAATTTTTTCCACACTCAGGTAACGTGCTTGTGCAAGTTAAATTAAAATTTTTATTTCGCGCAAAATAAATAATTGACAAATGCGATTAATTCTTTTTAAAATAATCATTAAAAATAGAAATTTAATTCGTTGGTTAAAACATTGACATTATTAAGAAGACAATTATTTTTTAAATTTCAATACGATGTGAAGATCAATTTTTTGTTGTAATATTATCGGAAGTTATAATGGATAGCAACCAAAATTTCTCTTAAATTTTATTTCAATCAAATTCGAACTAAAATAATTTTAAAAACTGGTTCCAAATTGCACATTTTCGATTCCCAAATTCTACATGTGCAAAATTTGTTTGCAGTAGGTCAAACGATCTGCCCTGTAGAGCGCCAACACACACACACACCAGATTTCTTCTAAATTAGCCCATCATTTGGAGCAATAATCTCTCATTTCCTTTTAAACGCCTTAATTTTATAATTAAATATGACAGATTGTAACCCCCTGCACCCCCTATCTGTGTTGACACAGACAAGACATCATCAATAACAACAGATGCAAAACATATATTTGTTTGGTCGTGGTTTTTCAAATCTATGACATAGCAATTCGCAACAACATTAAAATATAATCTGAAAAAGATTTGAGATGGGTATTACAACTGATGAAGAACATTTTGAACGCTTTAAAAATATTATATCTTACGCTTTGTTTTTGTAAGAGTTTGGAAAACACGGGCAATAAAAAATTGCAATTTCACACTCTTTCATCTTAGAATTATGGGCCCCATGGTATCTTTTTATGCTATATCGGAAGCATTTTATTATTCTGTAGTTAACATTTTTCTCATAATTTATACCATTTTCAAAATAGTGACCCAATTCATTAGTTTGCCACCAGATGGCAATGTAACGTTATTCACTATTTAGAACACGGTCTCTTCATCTATATGCCATGTTTGTGGCAATAATTGCAGCATCGTGAAGCTGATGTGAATTAGAAAGACTTTTGCTGGCCTACTGATATAAGGGTGGCACGTCCTCCTCTAATCTATCCATCCGGGGTTCGAGTCCCCAGTTCGAGCACGCTTGTTCTTTATTTGCGTTCTATCTGTGGGTTGTGCCAGTGTCATGGTTTAGAGGTAGAGCTTTTTCCCCGTGTCCTGACTTCGAGTCCTGGTTCGGGTATGGTTGTTCTTTCTTTGTATTCGATCTGTGAGATGAGTGAATGAGCCCCACCCCTATTAAAAGAAGTTTTGCAAACGACTGATTGTTTGTATCATCTTCATTTGAGCTTGAAGTCAAATTTCTGGCTTCGGGTGCTCAGGGGTCTTTATCCTCAGAAGCTACTGCATCGCCTTTCCATGTTAACATGGGTAAGATATCATCATCTGTGAAGTGTGTGAATGTTCTCTCCAGTAAAAAGGGGTTGTGCAAGTGAATGTGACACATGAATAATTAAGATATACTCTTGGTCCTAGATGTCGGCGGTGAAAACATGAGAGGCTCTCACGGCTTAACATCGGTGACTTCGCCAGCTGAGGCTTATCTATGACAAGTGCCATAGAAAACAACAACAACAAAAAGAGTTTCATGGACATCTTGCTTGTAAAAAAAGAATTTATACATACACCAGCTTAGAGAGTATTCTAAATTTAATGTGGTGTATCATTTTCTTTATAAAAAAGCCAGAACTTTTGTGAATAAAAATGTTTAGAATTTATTGTCATAAACAAAGAAATACGAAAAAACTTGAAATAAAATGAATTTAAATTAACTCTCATTCTAATGAATTTCTCATTCTAATTTACACCTTTCATGTCTTACGAATAAATAATGGTAAAGAAGCTTCAAATTTGGTACTTCGAATAAATGCCGCGAATTAATCTATACAAATATAATTTCAGCTAAAAAAATATATTATTCAATTGGCCAAATAAAGCATGTATATTGCAATATATATACTATATTTTTTAAATGTTTAATTAGTTCTATGCTTAATGCTGCATATAATCACATAATAAATAGTTAAAAATTAATGCTCAGACTATTCAATGAATTCCTTATTTATAATTTATTACACATATATTTTATAATTTCTTTCAGTGAATTCTTATTTCATATTTCTTTTTAGGCAACATGTGTAATAACAGAATTTATTTCTTAGAGTTTTTTTAACTATAAAGTTTTATTTAATTTGTAGAATTTTCCGAGACTAATAAATGATTCATAAGCAATCTTTTGATTTGAATATTTATATCATTTATAATGTAAACTTTCATAATATTTTAATTATATTTGGTTATTTTTTTATATTACCTTAATTATGATTATTATATTACTTTCATATTATTATTATTATTATTATTTGTATGCCTCATTTTTTCAGATACGAGAATTGTGTGATAAAACTAAGAATATAAATATATGATAGCACAACCTCATTTTACAGAGAGAGAGGGCTTCTTTCACACTTTCACATCATCACATCGCGCACTTCACAAATATAACACAGAATAAAGAACAGCCATTTTAAAACTATTCCCAAATAATAAAATCAATCATATGATTAATTTAGAAATTATTTAAAAAACTTTCTTTAAATTAAACTTTTCCCGAAGAAAGAAATTGCCCTTGATACTCCTGTAAAGTTTGTCAAAGTTTTATTTAACTAAAGACTATTTCAGCCTTAACTAGTTGGAGAAATGAGTAAATAATTCTTTTAAATAAATGAATATCACACACACACACACATATATATATATATATTTTATTTTATCATGAAAAGATAATATGAAATTCTCATAGAAGATATGAATATGTTTGAAAAAATTGTAGAATAATCTAAATTTCTTCTTCGGCATTCATTAACGGAACGTAAGTAAGAATTAATCATTTTAAATAAATGAGTATCTCGTAATTGTCTTTTCCATTTTTGGATAGAAAATTAATGAATTTTCGTGTGTTAATCATTTCTCTAAGAATATTTATTTTGAAGACAAAGAGTCTTCAAAAGAAAAATGCCTAATTACAAATAATATTTATGTATTTTCCAGGATTATCTTATTTAAGATCAAACAGAATGATTGAATTTTGGTTATTGCACTTACAAAATATATAAGTAGTTATTAAACTAATGGAAACACCATAGATTTATGAATAATCCCTTATTAATAGGATGTAGGACCACCTTTGGCAAGTTATATAGCTTGGATTAGCCTAAAAATCAATCCATATGTAGTAGAAGTTTTGTAAGCCAGATAACATCCTAAAGATTGTGTGATCGCTTTTAGTCTTGTGGTCATGTCGTCTGGCTACGAGCCAAAGGATCCTGCGTTCGATCCTACCTGTCGCTAATCCCAACATTGTTGAACTAGTACGATGAAAATAAATACGAAAATTTTGTTCAGCCGTTGTGGTGCCTTCGAATCAAATAATAAATAAATTTAATCGTTGAATCTTCAATTTAATATATATATAAACGGCAATAAATTATCAGCAAAATAAAAATAAATCAAGTTTATAAATAATTACCAAATGAAAAGAGACTGATAAATAATGAGCAAAATAAAAATAAACCAAGCTTATAAATAATCAGCAAATAAAAAAAGACTGATAAAAAATTAGCAAATAATAAAAAAATGATAAATAATTAGCAAATAATAAAAAATTGATAAATAATCCGGAAATATAAACGACTGATAAATAATCGGCAAATAATAAAATGGCAGAAATAATCAAACATATAATAATAAAGTGATAAATAATTCACCAATAAATAAAAAATAGATCAAGCTGATTAATAATCAACAAAAATAGTTGGGTAAGTCGCATTGAAAAAAATCCAACAGTCAATAAGATCAGCACTAAACAGCAACAAAATATCGTTCGTTCCTAATTAAATACAGAATGATCAAGAGCATGAAGATCCATCAAAATATTCAAGTTAAAAATTCATGTTTAGTTTGTATTCTCTTTTCATAAGTAATAAAAAAATAAAGAAAGCATGAAACTCTGCGAAGTAAGAAAATGAATTTTTAATAAATAAGGTTTGAAATATAACTTTATTTAGGTTAAAATCGCTTAGAACAATAATAAGAAAATCCTTTTTTATTGCAAGTTTCACCTAAATAAAGTTTGATATAATTCTTAGATTTCATTTTATAGCTTTTACTAGAAGAAATTAGTTTTTATTTCTTTGATTTAATTTAATTTAATTAGGAATTGAGCATCAGTCAGTTTGTTTATTACATTCCAGAATGTCACATTTCGAATTCTGAATTTTCTTTGAAATGGAACAATCAAAAATACAAATTCTATGAAAATAGTACCGTTCCAAAAATTTGTAAGAGAAGGAACTTCATGCAAATCTCCATTAAAAATTCTGTGTTCTTTCTTTGGAAGATAAAGAATTTCTTTTGTGCTATCTAATGGAATATTTCTTTGTTCTTTTAACGTCTCTCTCTTTTCCCGCCTTTTTCACGTTCAACTTATTTCGAAAAAAAAAAATGCAATATTCTACTTGCATTCTAACGTAGTGCTAAATGGATTTTGTTTCTGTAGTTTTAAATTCGAATTCAAATGGCTGAAAGTCGTAGTTCGTACAAATCAGGTGCTCAGAAAAATAAACAAACTTTTTTTTTTGTTGGAGGTAATCGAATTTATCTGTTTCGCTATCGACTGATGCAAAATTCTTTGAGAGGATTTGCTAGAAAACAACTTCTGTGCGCTTGAAAACATGCGAAATGAAAATAAAAGAGAACCAAGTTACACATAATCAAGCAAAAGGCGAAATTATTTTGCTTTTGAAGGAAATCAGATGTTGTTTACTTGCATACGAGAAATTCTCCATTGGAATTTTTTATAAAAAAATGAAATAAAATTGAAGTAAAATCGTTCACTGAAAGTTTTTTGATTATTAAATCTTTACTACATAAATTAGAATTTTGTATAGTAAGAAAAATCTTTAATAAATTGCCCTAATTTTATATTGTTATACAATACATACTATATATCATTAAACCTGCTGAGTGCCGGTATTTTGATTCCTATCAAGAATAGGGTCATTGTAATAAATACCTTTTTAAGATTAGCCTTGTAACGTGCTGAACGAATGCCGTGTCAATGATCTCAGAGTTTGGTGATAAACTTGGCGACTTTGGCTGGAAAAACAGTAATTTTAAGAATATGTCTAATCTGAATAATTTGCACACATGTTATAGAATATAGCGATGAATGAAATGAACCAAAATCACAGAAAGCTTTTGAGATGCTAAAAAGTTAAGTGTAAAATTATACGTATATGTGTATTTTTTCCATAAATTCACATCTTTCAATTTATTTGCAAATATTATTTAAAACAGCCGCTCAAATTTTTGTGTAAATAGCTCTATTAGTTTTTGAGATATTATATCGATGGTCGAGAATTTTTATGAATATTGAAGACAAATTTTAGCTGAAAATATAATTTCCTTAATATTTTATTGAATGAGAGGTCAGACCTTCCTTTTCCTATAAAAGATAAATTGTTTTGGAAATAGAAAAGTCTTAATTACAAGAAATAATAATCCGCTAATGTGGCCGATAACCAGTATTTTAATCTTGTCGGAAACCTTATCTAGAACCACAAAACTTTTTATGTGTAATCACCAAGGAGAATCATTACAAGTCATGAAAAACATTTCAAATTCCCTGTTAATTTGAGGAACAAACTAAATATTTAAGTGTTAATTTGAACTTTATCCTTCTACAGTGGAACGAAGATTAATTATTATATATATTAGAATTTATTTACATATTTTAAATAATAATTAATATTTATAAAATAAAATTATCTGGATTTTAATTAATTCATTCTTTTTATTCATGTTCTTTTCTAGTTGTAGAAATCACGAGTATATATTGTATTTGAATAATAGCCTTTTTTTAATATGCTGATAATAAAATTTCGTATGTCTTGAGTGGTTGGAATTTTAGAATTAACCTACTGAAATTACATGAATAATAATTATAAAGTTACAATTTCTGCATCTTTATTTTAACTATCATATCTTAGTTAAATTTAATCATTTTTACTCTTATTATTTGAAAATAATGGAATTTATTATTGCTCATTAAAATTTAAAACCAGCCGTGAATTACATGGAATAAAATTTAGTGTTTAGAACAGAATGAAATTTACAATATATAGAATAGTTATAATATTCAAATTAAGCAGTTGAATTAAATTGGAGGAAAAGAATAAAAGCGAAATCATCTTTTATATTTTCATTTTTACGTATTATAGGGAGAATATAATAATTGTCATGAAGCTCTTACTGGAGATTTTGACATTCCAGTTTACATTTAGATCTAACATACATTTCACTATTCAATTCTTTAAAGCTCTTCTGAGATAACAAGAATACACAAAATGATACTGAAATCTCACATTTATACATATATACGGATCTAATTCAAACAATAAATAATTCAAATATTTCAGAAGATATTTAAAAGTTAAAACAGAAATATTGTCCTAAATATTGAAGATTTTTAAGAGGATGTGAAAAAAATAAAGTTCAACGTAATTTCGTTAAAGGGAACCTTAATGTAAATTCTTAGTTAAAAATCTGAGAGAAACGCCTCGTTCAATTTATTGTTGCAAATTTTAACATCTTTTTTTTTGAATGATTTTCAGCTGAAAAATGTTTTCCTTAAAAAAGATAAACTAAATTACATAAATACGTTTAATAAATGCAAATTTTAACAACTATGGAATTAGGAATCATGGATAAATATATTTATACGTGAAGAAAATAAAGAAAAAAAGCTATATATTAAAGTGAACTTTATCGTAAATTCTTAAATTAAAATCTAATCGAATATCTTTGTTATTGATCAAAATATAAAATTCTTCTTTGAAGCAATTTTTATCTGAAAAAGGCTTTCTGTAACGCATTTAAAGTAAGTTATGTGAAATAGTTTTAATTATGCACTTTTAGTAATATTTTCATTAGGGAATTATGGACAAGTTTATTTATGAGAGTAAATTTTAAAAAGAAATATATTCAAAGGAAATTTTGAATATATTTTCCCCCAAATTCTTTAATTCAATCTAAGAAAATTCTTAGTTCAAATCAATGATCAAAATAATTTTAAAATTTCCTCTAAACGAATTTTATACAAAAAAGTTTTTTGTAACAAACTTAAAGTAAATTAATTAAAAGCACCTTGTAAGCATACGATTTTATCCATTTTGGAATTAGAAATCATGAAAAAGCTTCCTTATATGTAAAGAAAATGATAAAAGATTAATATGTTAATGTTAATATTATCATAAATTCTTAAATTAGAATCTAAGAGTCATTCTTCGTTTAAATTCTTTATCAAAACTCCACATAAATTTTATATGGAAAATGCAATTTGCAACAAAATTAAACTAAATTACATAAGAGTATTTTATAAATATTATCATCTTTTCAATTACGAATCATGGATAAGTTTATTTACGGTTTAGTCTAGTTATTATAATACTTATAATCATAATCCTGTTTTCATATTTTGAATTTCATTGAAAATACAAAAAAAGTCATCAATTTGAATCATACGATTTTGAAATGCATCAAGAAACACTCCAACACCTATTCAATTTTTTATATCTCCTCATAATAAAAAATACATAATCTATTAGAATACTTTATTGATCTTTTAATTTCTGTCTTAAACATTCGTTTTTTTCCATAAGGGGAAACCTTTTTGTAATTACAGAACCTGACTACTTTTTTTCAACTTATAAAACAATACTAAATAGATTTTTTGTATAATTTTAAATTCGAAACTCTTTTTAAAAGCTTCAGTTTAATTGAAATATAAAGAAAAATTTAATTCCTTACTTATGATAATCGCATTTATATGTTTCGTCAACGAATGCCCCAGAAATTTTTCTATGGATTTCGAGATTATCTGCAAGAAATTCAAATGTTTTTTGCATGGAAGGATATAAATTTAAAATGAACAGAGCACGCTTAATCATTTTCAAATAAAATGCGAAAATATTTTTTTTTCTTTCGAAAGAACATGTTTTTCTCAAAAGAAAAAAAGTGAAAAGAAGTGGAAAAAATGTGAAAAGGGACAAAACCTTTAGAAGCCGAATTTGTCAAATACTATCCTTTATAAAAAATTTAGAATTTTATATAAGCAGATTTGATAATCTCTTTAATAATGTTAATTAATTATGAACTGGATAAAGCTGGCACTGAAGCCGACTTAAAATTACATAGTCGTCTTAATAATGTTTTAATCTTAAAAAGGATTAAATAGCCGATAGAAATTTTTTATCTCCAGATATTTTGTAATTTTACACGACAGTTATTTGTTAGAAACAGATCTCGAACATGAAATTATCTGGTTCTGAAGCATTTACCTTATCACCAGGATGCCGTAACTCCTAGAGAATTAAAATTACGTATAATCAGATCACAGTGTCCTTAATAAAGTTTTAATTTCAATAACGATTAAATATCCGGTTAGAAGATTTTTTATCTTCAGATAGGTTGTGTTGCTTAGCTGCAGATAGTAACAATTTCAAGGAATAAAATAGGTCCTTACTTATCCTAAATAAGTTGTTTCAAATAATAAAATGTTTGATGACGGTAAATTTTTTTTGGGAATTAATGGACTAAATTGTATTTATTAGTTTATCGCGTAAAAAATGGGTTTTATATTTAATGGCAACTATGTACCATAAGCTTAACTTTCAGGTTAATAATAAAATGTTCGATATTGTTGGTAGATTTTTTCGATAGTCATTAAACTAAATTATATTTATTAGTTTATCGGATAAAAAATTGGTTTTAGTTTTAAGGGAAACTATGTACTTACTATAAGCGTACCTTTCAGGTTTCTTAATTAATTAACTTTAACTATGCAGCAGTTAGTTATAAATATCATATCGTATACACAAATGCTTATGAATGACGTCACACAAATATAAAATGGAACTTATTTCTTTTGCAAGAAAGAATTCACTATGAAGCATTTAAATTTCGCTGTTTTGCATTATTTATTCCGAAAGAATTTAGAAACTCTAGTACTGAATTATAAAAGATTCATTTTGTCATATTTCCAATATCCACACTGCCATCGCACATCATGAGATAATTCAATATTCGCTTAGTTGTTTCAGTCTCCCCGTGGTTGAATATGATGAATTACTCTTGTCAGTTATCGTAAAGGAATAGTTTGTCTGTTTATAACTTGTTCGCTTGCAAACGAAAAACTGCTATTCAATGATTTATAATCCCGCTTGTTTAATATATTATTCAACGTCCATCTTGCTTGACGTACAGACGATGGAAAATGGTTAGTTGCAAACAGGATCGTTAAACCTTAATGTAACTGTTTATTTTTTAAATTTTTATTGACAGTTACTTACTGCCAAAGAATTGTATATCATTACCGTAATGACGCATGTGGTTTGTCCAATAAATGAGTAAAGTGATAGAGAACTATTTGATTTCGAAATCTTTGGTTTGCTCATATGTTTTATTATTTTATTTATATATATTAAGAAAAGGTACAATTGTTAGAGAATTCAACTTATAAATTTTAACAATCTGAACTTCCATGAAAATAAAAAAAATAATGCATTAAAAGAAGTGAAGGTATGTAAACTGTTAAAGAATTCGGGATTTTAGCAATCTAAACTTTAATGAAAACGATAAAGTAAGGCATTAAATGAAGAATAGATATTTTAACTTTTAAATAATTCGATTCGAAATTTTAACAATATGAACTTTTATGAAAATAATAAAATAATCTAAATGAAGAAAAGTTATATTATAATTGTTAAAGAATTCGATTTTGTGATTTTAATAATCTAAACTTCTGTGAAAACGATTAAATCATGCATCATATGATGAAAAGATATTTCAAGTGTTAAAGAATTCGAGATTTTAACAATCTGAATTTCTATAAAGAACGATAAAATATTGCAAATTAAAAAATTTATTTTAACTGTTAAAGAATTCGATATTTTAACAATATGGACTTCTATGAAAACTATAAAATAACGCATTAAATGAATAAAAGTTATTTTAACTGTTAAAGAATTTGATTGCGAGATTTTAACAATCTGAATTTCTATAAAGAACGATAAAATACTGCAAATTAAAAAATATTTTTTAACTGTTAAAGAATTCGATATTTTAACAATATGGACTTCTATGAAAACTATAAAATAACGCATTAAATGAATAGAAGGTATTTTAACTGTTAAAGAATTTGACTTCGAGATTTTAACAATCTGAATTTCTATAAAGAACGATAAAATACTGCAAATTAAAAAATATATTTTAACTGTTAAAGAATTCGATATTCTAACAATATGGACTTCTATGAAAACTATAAAATAACGCATTAAATGAATAAAAGGTATTTTAACTGTTAAAGAATTCGATATTCTAACAATATGGACTTAATTGTGTGTTAAATTTTATCTTGAATCTCTCATTTTTTCTCCTCGGCAAAATAATACTGAATGACCGGACCGCCGCTACAGCAGCACTTGCTTGAACTGTGATTGAATTCCAGGTCTATCACTGGGCACGGTACAACATTGCCCAAAGGAAGTCCCATCACCGATGAGAGAAGCCAGACTTCCACCTTTTCGTATACCCTCCAGGGTAGCGAGATCCAGACACCATTCTGGAAGCATCGGAGCCTCAATTCAAGATGTCCTCCCGGGACGACGCCACTATTTGCACTTTTAATTATTATACACCTTATTAAAAGTGAGGAAAATTAACTAAATCCTCCTTTTATGACTAGAAATAATAGAAAAAATATTCCACGATTAAATATTATATTGCTATAAATTTATAATTTGTCTTCTAAGCGGGGCATCATTCATGGTAGTATAAAAGTTTTACAAACAATTCCTGTTAATGATCCTTCTACCTTGTTGCTCCCTTGTCGAGGAATATGGTGCCTTTGGCAACATATTTTAATGGTCCATATTCGAGAATGTTTGTAATATTTGTATATATAAGGTATGGAGATATTATATCATTTTTCTAAACCTCTTGTCATGAAAATTGTAACAAAAAATATTGGTATTCAAAGTTGTATTGAGTTAAACTAATTGTCTGTCTCTCATGACACATGAGAAAGTCAGAACCAAGTCTTGAGGAAGAATGGTACAGGTGAGTTGCATCGAATACCCTTTCACGCAGCCATAGATCCACTCCATAGTAAACCATATTCACAAATATCAATACTTCTTCACGGCTACGCAATAGCTGACGCCAAAATGCCAATCCAAATCAATTGAAATTATAACTTCAAAAATGTCTTAAAAGTGCAATTGTCAAGAAGGAAAACAAAATCACTGAATCAAACGGACATGGCAGATTTTTGACTCTACAGTAATTGTTTATTTGTTGATGCATGTCACACAGATGTTCTTAATGTAATTTATCAATATTTTCTTATTAGTTGCTATTCTCTATTCTCTATTGCTATCCTATTTTCCTGTACATTTAACAGATAATAAGCATTTCTTTGAGTATTATTGTTACCTCCATCTATTTATTATTTTACCAAAACATTGAATACAGTCGTGTAGGATTTGACACCAATGGGATTCTCTCTCTGGAGATACCTGGATGGTTTGTCGTCTCCTTCTTTCCTTAAATTTCAGTTTGTTTATTTTTCCTTCCTTCCATTCTGTACAGGTTAGATAATTTAGTGTTATAGGCACCAGGGGCACAGGATGGCGTTATGTTACGTCCTTGGGCATTGTGCTTTGTGATTGCGAAATATCGATTTAGTGTTTGTGTGTTGCTGATGCTGTTTTGAGATAAGTTTCGACTATGTTTGGTGCCTGTATTGCCGGTAGAATAAAACTCTTTTTCTGTTACTGTGTCAGTTGAACTTGCATTAACAAAGAAACACTGGCTGGAATTTGGATTTTCGTAAAAATATGAAATAATGTTGATTTACATGAGCACACTGAAACATATTGTTGAAAATAGTAATAAAAATGAAAAATCTTTTGAAATTTACCTCTGACAAAAGCCATTTAAATTTAATTATTTTTTTTCAGCAAAACGATATTTTTAAACTCTAAAATGGTGTAAAATATCGTGCCAAATGTACATTTCTTGTCTACAAATTATTTCTGTTCCTTGAATTATACGCCTCTGACCAAAATATGAGTTCTGTAAATTGTCAACTCATATAATCACAGAGAAATATATATTCTGTGCTATTATTTGTAGTAATGACTGATACTCGCAAGACATTAAAATGAACCGAATATCCTATTATGTAAAATAAATAAATAAAAGAATTATTCATAAAGCGTTATATGAAAATATTTGAGCTTTGACAAACATGAAATAAATTTCACAACTTTTTTTAATTAATACTCAATTTTATTCCATTAATCAAATTTGATGGGATAACTAGTGTTTACAAATTTTGTAACATTATTATTTATTTAAATTTAAGCTTCAGAATTCATACATTTTCACAAAAATCATGAAATCAAATTTTTTTTTTTTTTTCTTTCAATATTGATCAGAGTTTACTCTGTTCTTTAGTATCATCAGAATATTCATTTATTGGAATTCGAAAACAAGACCTTAATCCCATAGGGTTCAGGGCCTAATAGAAATTACGCTTTTATTGGAACAGTTAAAAGCTTTCAAAATGTATTAAGAAATTTGTCGTAATGAAATAAATTCAATTTTAAAAACATCTCAATTAATTCATTCATAGAATGACGGAATCAACATAATTTCTAATCATTTAATCTTCATACAATTGTTTGAGACATTCTATTTAAATCGTCTGCATTTTAATTCTCTTGTTTTTTTTGGATATTTACTAAAGAATATGCTCATATGTATGCTTCTTCCTGTATTTTTAGATGATAAATTGCAAACAAATACGATGAATCTCGACTATGCGAAGAACTATGAAATGGTATTATAGAAAGCAATTCCTGAGTAAATATAAAGATTAAAGAAAAGTCCACTGCTTAAATAAATAAAGATGTATCGTGGATAAATATTATTTGCTAACAGCTATTTCAGAATATTTGAAGAATGGTTCAGTGTTTCTCACATATTAGCATTAATTGTAATTCACATTTCTAATGTTGATAGTACAAATGCAAATAAGTACATCTAACATAGCCTTTTCTTAAAACTATTAGCATAATATCAGCAAAATGTTATGAAAATTGTGTTTATTGTAATATATGATTCATTACTGGAATATTTTTTTGGTATATACTTTAATGATAAAATATATTTTGAAATATATAATCATACATTTTGAGCTTCTGGAGGCTACATGATATATTCAAGTACGTAACGCTGCAAGCTGTTTGGTGGGATAAAGTTAATTGGCCTTCGTTCAACATATTAAAAGATTGACTACTTTTTTATTAATATTTTCGATGCCACCAAAGAGATGGGGATGCGGTGACCCGGTAGTAAGATCTCGACTTCAGAACCGGAGGGTTTCAGGTTCGATACTCGATTCCACCGTCGTGTGAGGAGGCATATTGCCATATGTCAAGCCAAACGTCCTCCCGCTGTTGTGGTGTGGAAGTTTGGAGAGGGGGGTGCCAGTTCAGGTATATCCCTCGTCATCAGACCGTGGTTCAAAATGACGAGGTCCATCCTAAAAAATCCAAAGTGTTGCTTTACAACGGGACGTTAAGACAACTAAACTTAACCAAACCACCGACGAGATCTCCGTTCAACCTATCTAAAACCATAAGAAAAAAATTTTTAGCCCCGCAGAAAGCTGTAATTGGAAGTATCTAAAAAACGAGATATTTCGTCTGTAGCATTGAAAGTGTTATTATTGGAAACCAGAGAAAGTTGTCTCTCCGAAATTTTCACTACAATGTTTTAATACACTCTCTTTTTATTCATAATATATCCACAAATCTTCTCTAGTAGTTGATGTTCAATAATTCCTTAATATTTTCACTCATACTGTACCTTAATATGTTTATTCAGACAGTTTTCTTGTACTTCATAGAAAGACAATTTGACCTTCATAAGGTCAGCCTACATCAGCCAATTTCTTACTATACCTTAACATTTTGCACATTTTATTATTTAAGATGAAAAAACTTGCTTATTTAAAAGATAAAGCATTTTAAATCGCCATTTTAAAATCTTTTTAATTAATAAATTAGTATTCTTGATTAATAAATTTGTTTTGCAATTTGTCCTTTTCATCAAGATTTTTTTTAAAACGATATAAATCCTATTTAATAACTGTTACATAACAAAATAAAAATTAATCCAAATAATTATTTAAATTAAATTAATTACATAAATTATTTCCAAAAACATCGCAAAATAATTTAATCTGATTTCAAAACAAAAACATCAAATGATATCTTATACATTAAAAACTATATAATGAAAAAAAAATGACAAATGCCTGATTTGAATTATTTGCAGTGGTTGTTATTACAGAAATAGGAATCAGAAAATTTAATTCAATAACATTTATTTAAAAAAAGTAATTAATGTTCTTAAAATTAAGAGCAACATGCATATGATATCGATGTTTTTACAAATGTGAATTGCACTTGATTACATTATGGTTATTAAGAGAACATGAATTCACTCGATTAAGTTTTAATTTTCAATTCTAATATCAGATTGTCGCATTTTGCCCCTACTTTTCGTTTTGAAAATAAAAGAAAATGCGATCAAAATTAATTTTAGTATGATGATTAAAAATATTTCTAAATTTAAAATGCGATTATACAAAGAACTTTCATGGAATGAAGATTTGATGACGATTTATTTCACAATTGTATATTTCCTCGCTTACACCAGTATTTAGCATTTAATTTCATATTCGTTTCTAACATTTTTTTTTAATGAGAGGAAAATTTTAGCTACTAATCTATTTTCAAAAATGATAAGATTAATTGAAATAAGAACCGTGTGTTAAAATGGAGTGTAATTTAATTTATAAACGAGTATTAAACTTTTCAGTGAACAAAAAGAAAATATTTGAAATATTGCAAAATAGTTTTTGATACATTTGCGACCGGTGTCCTGACTAAAGGGTAGTGCGTCTTCACAAAAAATATTAAAGTTTCACTTTTTTTTTAAAAAAATTAAGTTCTTGAGATTTGGATTTTGGATGTAGTGTAGTTTATTGACACAAGAACCATGTTTGGCTATACTGCGCTAATCAAAAGTTAAAAGCATAAAATATATTTTGAAAAATCTCATTTGTTGAAAACTTGCACAGATGTAATGAGATAAAACTCTATAAAATCGATATAAAGAATTATTTTAGAATCTTGAATCAAATGCTAGAGAAATTACTCTATCAATGTGATTGCAAAAATCTGTAAGATTTATCCAAAAATATTGAATTCAAATTTGCTCTTAAATACATAAAATAATTCAAATTCTGGCCGGTATCCTGGCTTAGGGGTAGCGCTCCTTCTCCCTGATCTGGGCGTTAAGAGTTCAATTCCTGGGTCGGGTATGGTTATTCCTTTGTGTTCTATGAGCCCCCCCCATGTAAATCGGGGCTGTGCCAGCGAATGTGTGTATGTGTCATCATTTTAGCTAGAAGTCAGGCTTCTGCATTCGCGTGTCCAGGGGTCTTTACCCTCAGAAAGTACTGCATCCCCTTTTCGAGGTAACATGGAAACGATACCCTCCTCATCATCAAAGACATATGTGTGTCAAAAACATGGATCCATGAATGAAAAAATATGACTAAAGAAAATTTAGTGGCTTCCATGCATTAATTATCTTTTAATAGAAAATGTACTGTGTCGATTAATGCGTCGTTGAAATAAAATGATCACACTTTGTAACAGTTTAATAAATTCCAACATCGTCCGAATTACTGAAGAATTGTGGGTCATAATAATGGATCACCATAAAGTGTCATCATTATCTTTGAAATTTAGTTTTAAAAAATAAGGACACTGAAACAAATAACGGTTCTACAGCTTTCTTATTTACATAACTGTGTGATTTTCAGTTTTTTTTTTTTACATAAAATATGATATATAGCCTTCACTCTGTATGGAAACCGCTTTGAGTCTATTAATGAAAGGAATCTTCACTAGAGCTTTGAAGAGATTTTATAAAAATAATTTTCAACCATTTTTTGTGGATAGGAAAAGTGTTAGGAAATATGTATAACAGTTAGAAATTACATTGAAGAAAACATAACAAATGGTTTAAAATGCTTTACTTTCAGAAGAAGTTATATTGGAGAAGTTACAATAAATATTTAAAAGTATTACATTTAAAAGATATATTGAAGGAGATGTAATAAATATTTATAAGTAGCATTACAGTCAGAAGAGATTATATTGAATGAGATGCAATAAATATTTAGAAGATAATTACAGTCAAAAGATATATTGAAGGAGATGTGGTGGAGAAATACTTAAAGTGTATTACAGTCAGTAGAGACTTTGTTGAATAAGATACAATAAATACTGGAAGTGTATTACAGTCAGTAGAAATTATATTGGATGGGATGCACTAAGTGTTTAAAAGTTAATTACAGTCGGAAAATATTATATTGAATGCGATGCAATAAATATTTTAAAGTGCATTACAGTCAGAAGGGTTATGTGGGAGGAATATAATCCCTTGTAATAAATACTATACTGCATAATTGTATTGAAGGACATATTATATTGAAAGAATATTATGTTGAAGAAAATATTATATTGAAGGATATGTAATAAATATTTAAAAATGAATTACCGTCAGAGGAACTTATATTGAAGGATATACAATAAATATTAAAAAGTGTTTTATAGTGAGAGAAAATTTTATAGAAGATTTAATTAATATTTAAAAGTGTATTACAGCAAGAAGAAATTATATTAAAAGAGATATTATAATTATTTGACAAAAATTTGTATCTTTAATTTATAGAAACATTTCCATTCTCGATTCTAACTGATAATAAAAAGTGTAAAATTGATCTTGAGCTGTACGCTTCATTTTTGTACTTTCCATCCATAAATTCCGACCTGTTAATGCAAAAATAAAATATAATAATAAAAAAAGCTTTAATACTTTTTTAGAATAATGTAAACTCTTCCTTTAAAGCAATTTCTGCTGCTAAATGTTCATCATTATTCCCCTTAAAAGGAAAGCATAATGATGTCTTGTGCCTGTCATTTTACTATCTTTTAGAAATATCCTTCCATTCTTATCAGGCCTTATCAATAATGATGATTATGCAATCTTCCATCCAGACCTGATCTGCAATGTTGAACTTATCGGGGGGGGGGGGTATTCCTTATCATTCATTCCTTGAGTTAATTGAGTTAAGTCTCACAAGGAGAAATCTAATCTTCGCTGTACGTACGGAAAGAGTGGGATAATTTTAACAAGAATGAGACAGATAAATTTAGCAAACACAGATGTGCTAGTTAAATGTTTATTAATAAATTAAATCAAACTCTAATAGTCATGAAACATAAATACTATTAGAGACAAACTAAATCTTATTAGATGTATTCTTATGGATGATAGAGTATACATCAATGAATTATCATTATACATTAATGGTATAAACGAATTATCATTATACATTAATGGTATTATTTCCCATCCATGAATTATCATTGTATATTAATAATATTATTTCACATTAATAAATTATCATTATACATTAA
>JAPMOQ010028155.1:12531-26139 GCA_026543055.1 Argiope trifasciata | reverse complement strand
ACGCGATGATGGACTGTGTCTCGTCACGACCACAGGAATTCTGGGAACAAGGAGTCATACGGCACATTAATCAATGAAATCGTTGTGCTCAGACCCATGGTGTGCACTTTGAATAAAGTTTCAAATGATATCTAAAATTTCCTTTCTCTCCTTTTCATTTGAACACATAAAATCAGTAATATTTTAATAGAATTACGTCTATTTTGTCTATTATGCAGATAGAATATTTCAATGAAGTCTATCTCCTGAAAAAAATTAGTTCTCGGTAATTGATCTTCAATTTTGACATTTTGTTTAAGAATGTAATTTCTTATACGCCGTTCTGAAATAACTGATAGTAAACAAAATATTTCTTTCTTAGTTTTCAATAATGTTTGAACACGATATCATCGAGATGAAATAGTAAGAACTAATTAAAATTTTATCTCAAGAATGAAATATATTACAAAAAGGAATGTAAAAATAGTTTTAAAAAATGTTCGAATTTAGGAAATATTTCACTATCAATTAGATATAATTGAATAGATATGTTTTGACCTCTACTTTAGTATAAAAATATTAAAAAATTCTTCCCTCATTGTGTATATAACGTATGTCCTAATTTTTTCGTTTTAGACGAAATAGTATGTTTTTTTTATTTGTACCATAGTATGTTATAGATCAGAGGAATATTACGGAGCAATTAAAATAGTAATTAAAGTATTTATTCATAAAATATATAAAATAAAATAAGTTTGTCCCATATCTCAATTCAAATTAAAATCTATTTTATCTATCTATTCACTATTATTTGAACAAATAGATTTGTGGGTATCATAAGATTAAAACTGTCCTAAATGGAACACCATGTTGAATTTTACATTAAATTACCTTAGTTTATATTTTTTTCTCAAATAATTTTAGATAAAGCTTATCCTTTTTACTCCTTCATAAACATTGAAGAACTTTTAATCTGTTCTTTGATATCGACCAACTATTTGTTCATTAAATTTTATATGTCCGAAAGCAAATTTTTAAATTGTTTAAATTCCGCTATAGAATTTAAACTTATAAACGATCGAACTACCTTAAAATAATTTTGAACTGAAACTCTAATAGCTGTAATAGATATAAATTTAGTCATAGAACGGCACAGATTAACAGCCATGCGCATAATTTAATCTCCATACAATTATCTAAATATTTATATTTCAACGGCTTATATTTTATACCAGACTGTATTTCAGAGTATTTGTTGAAGAATATTCATTTAAGTACTTTCCATAATGTGTTTTTGGATAATAAAATAGAAGCATAGTGGCAACTAATCCTATCATTCAAAGAGCTTTTCAATAGGATAATACATATCTTATCGATTTTAAAAGTAGCGTCTGCCCAATGTTTAAAGCAGCTAGAACTCAGCCTAGAATAAATGTTATTTGCTACCGTTTATTATAGAATATTTGATGAATAGCTCTTTATTTCGCAAGGATCAACATCAATTTTAATTCATCTTCTAAATGCTGAAAGCGAAAATGCAAATACGCTATATCAACTCGTTGTTTTTAAAACTATTTAAATATTGGTCTTATTAGGCTGTTCAAGTATTAAAAGATTCTAAACTGTATAGTTATAAGGGGATTTTTGAATTTAATCTGAATATATTTGGGATAATTATTTCACAGATGTGACATGTATGTATATATTTGAACATCCGCAGTGAACGTAGGTAAACAAGAAACATACATAAAAGTTGTAAACATGAGTGATATGAATACTAGGTAGTATTCAATCTATATGAATAAAAATGAATGTTTGTCTGTATGTCTCTTACGCCTTCCTAATCTGTTCATCCAACTGAGATGAAACTTGATCAGTTTATTGTTTACATCTACGGGATGGTTATAGGCATAGTACAATGATCTAAAATTAAAATATCAATTACATCTTAATTACATCATTTATCTTAATTACATCTGTTTACCAAGGATTAAACTCGAAATTATTTGCCCACAAAACAATAGATTATGTAGAACTGCTAAATACAAGTTAAAGATTAATATTTTATAGCTATAGTACATAAATACCAGGGAAGAAATTCTCAGAGGTAAAAAATGTAGTACAGATTATTCGAGAAAGTTTTTGGGAGACCAACCATGGAGGTTTAAAATTTTAATTAAATTTTTGTGTTTTTCTCAGTGACTACCAAAAATATTGTATTACAAATAAATTTGACCCCTCCTAATTTTGAAAAATTATCTTTTCAACTATATTAAAGATTTTATGGTATAAATATATTTTCTATGTTTAATAAACTTTAAAAGAAAATATTTTAATAACATTTTCTGATATTAAATTTGAGAATTCTGAACGAATATTAAATGAATCAGGCGATACAATAAACATTTTTTTCATTATCATTCTGAAAGAACGCCAAGTTTAACAATTCTAAAAGAATACACAAATCTCATATATAAAAATGAATATTTGTTTGTAGCATTTTATGTATTGCCGTAACGTTAATCTAATTTTTATAAACCACTGCCAAATTATTGGTTGATTGCACTTAATATTATTTTTTGGCGGTATCAATGCTCCAGGTACCAGCTAGTAAATAAATAAAGTTCAATTTATATATTTTACTTTATAATACTGATGGTCAAGGTCTCTCAGCCCACATGGTCAGAAACCTGACTTCCTGCCCACCCAAAAAAAGATGATACACATATCCATTTGCACAACATCTTTTTGCAAAAAGGAGGTCTTTCCAACATCTCACAGGTGGAACACGAGGTAGAGAACATATATGACTGAACCAGAACTTGAAACCGAGACTCCCAAATCACCGAGAAAACCCTTATGTCTTTATTATTATTATACCCCAAGGTCTACGCATTTTATTTTAGTATTAGATATGAATTTGAGTGGTCTTGTTGAGTTTCGAATCACTTGAAAAATATCATTTATTTAATGCGAAGATTTTGCCTTGTCAAAAGAAAATATGAAGATTTCTGTGAACATTTAAAGCAAGAACATTGAATTCATTTTAGTCCTATCGGATAATATTGCCTTTAAAAAACATAAAAGGTGTACAGAAGTACCCAGATAAATCACAACACTGTCAAGAATTTCATGTAAACCCATTTATTGTTATTCTTTAAAAGTGCTTTTATTTGTATTCACGGTGGTTATAGTTTCATCGCGTATGTTTGAATCAGAAAATTTTAACTTGAATTCTATTTTTGCAGAATATTTTTGGAACAAAACATCAGGTTTTATTATTCTGAGTATCGGATTTCTCTCACCTTACACTCACCATAATAAGAGGGTACGTATAAGTTTATGGCCTAAAGAATTTGTTCAATGATTGCTTTATTTTTCAACGTAGTCTTCTTCGACAAACAAATACTTGCTCCATTGATGAGGAAATGTCTGGCTCCCTTCAAAGTCCTCCAAGCTGGCATTCGTCGCTGAGATGAATTCGATATCTGAACAGAATTTCCTTCCAGGCAGACATTTTTCAAGTTGTTGAAGAGACTAGCCGAGAATATCATAACATAAGAAGAAAGTGCATTGTTAAGAATTTCAAACTTCATGATGCTGATGTTCAAGTTCATGAAGTTTCATTTCCAGTTCATGGAGTTTTGCTATTACCTGGTGAATGAGAGCATTCTTTTTATTGAAACATTTATAAAATTCCAGTGCACCACAAAGTTTCACAAGAAGAACAGAAATAAGTACGCAACATATTCTGGTGTATACTTACAGAAGTAAGTATACAACATATTACAAAAAGAAAAGAAGAAAAATTAATAGTTGCGAAGGCTTACAAATGTCAAAAATAAATCTACAGAAATTTTTAAAAGCACTTCTGGTGGAAACAAGTTGATGAACATCTAGTGGACAATTTATATTAATGCCCTTAGCCTTACGTTTTGCCTTTCTTCGGTAAACTTGGAGCACAGAAAGAGTACATGCTCATTATATCATCGGAAAAAAAATCTGCTGGAACACACATTTTCTTCTCAATTTACATGTTACAATAAATAATATTCTTGAAAAAACAGACTACCTTTTACTTTCTAAATAATTTTTTTCAGTATATAAAGGTACATAGAGAACAATGTAATGTAAAAATGGAAATCTATATGAAAAATAAAGAGAATTAATAATGGGTAAAATAAGCTCATTTTTCTGGGTTTGTGTGACTTTCATAGCACGGTTTTTTAGGGCATTTTAAACATACAGGTTAAGAACTATTATAAAAATCAATCTATAAATCCTTATATATTTCTCTTGGTGTATTAATATATTTTATAAATCTTTCAAGACATTATCTGTAGAAAAATTAATTATGTGTCAGACTTTTATCGAAACACTCTTCTGTACAATTATCCTTATGAGTAAAATCACTCTCTGCTTCATTTAAAAGTGTCTGGGGCTTCGAGGCCTAAGTTTTACCGTCATCTGCTAAGTCTTGTTTATTGCTGGGACATTAACAGGGAGTGTGGTCTTAGAGACCACTCTCAAAGGAATAAGGGAATTATTTTAAAACGCATCTGATGAAACTGGTTTAAAAAGTCACTTAACAGGATAATACAGGGTCAATCTATTCAATTGAACTATAAATAGAATAGGGGTGACCGAGAATCCATTGTTGGTGGTCTCAAAGACCGCAGGTCTCTTTTTAAGTTATAAAAAACACGATTCAAATCGAGGGTTCTTTTCTTACAAAGTATAGCATCTTTCAAATTTTGTAGTTTAAATATAATCGTATGATCTGTTTAGCGCCAATCTTTATAATTCAACAAGCACATATACATTTTTATTTATTTTTAAAATCAAGAGCTCATTTTTATAACTTGTTTGAATTGAATTTTTGCTGAAACTATATATATTCACATACTTTAGGTCATTTTATACAGTACTGGTTGGTAAAGCATTAGTCTCAGTTCTGTCCTCGTCTCTGCTAAAAACCGTCATTTTGACTAAAGGCATTGGCTAATGGAGCACGTTGAATATGCCGTGACTGCAAAGTCCTCCAAGTTCCCATAATAAATGATACCTCTGGGGGTACTGAATCAGGGATGAGTCGGTCTCTGGTTTGGATCTAAATTCTGACTTGCGGATGGATGAATAAGTTCGACGGCCTCATAAATAGGGATGTATCGTTCGAACAAAGTCGTACTTTCGCTTTAACGGTGCTAGTTCACAACGAAAGGTGCACACCTCTCTCTTAATTCAAAAGCGCTCCTGTTATTTGGGTCTTGTATAACGAAGTGGTATTAGACCCACCACCACCATTTTATGCAGTGATTAGTCTTAAAAAATTGAGAATTTATATTTAATTTACATCTCATATACACACAAAAAATATTTTTTAAAATACAGGACACAATCTAAAAAGTGTTTATTAAGAATAACTGTCTTTGAAACTATTTATCCTATGATAATGGTTTAGAAGAATTATTAATCATTAAGTATACATATATTCATATCTTAACTATCCTTACAACCAACTATGCTCCATATGGGACTCTGCCGTAAATATTCATTAAAAATGACTAAGCGCAATAGTGAATATGATATGTCACAGAAGATAAAAAGAACTCTACGTCTACGGTAAAAATAACATCTATGGGACAGAAATCAATATCAAAAACGGGAACTTAGAAGAAAAACATCTGCTTCTTCAGGGAAGCAGTATTAATGGCTGCCAGTGTAAGAGATGGCGGTCAAGTTCTTGCACGTTGCGTGAAAGATGTGGGATACAAAAATATTAATGATGGGCTTCGGCTCCATAAATCAATTTTTGTTTCAAAACTTACCTTTAATGACATTTCAAAAAGTCTACAAAGTTCTACAAAGGTCAGAATTGTTTTGAATAGAAGATTATAACATTATAGGATTTATTAAAAGTGACTGGAAACAATGAAATATCAGATTCAGATTAACTATCATTGAATATATATAAAAAATTATTTTAAAATCACTATTTTATATTATCGACATTTTTTTTAAAATTTTCCTTATTTTTATAGAACAATATTTTTTTTTACTTGTTATAAACTCTGTGATATATTTGGCTGTCTCTCTTACTCATAGCAAAATAGAATTCCTTATTTGGAAATAAAATTTAATTATAATATAATTATACGCTTAATAATATTAAATTATAATACAACAATAAAATTAGTGAAATAAAAAAAACTTGTAATAATGTATTATTAAAATTTAATTATGTGTATGAAGGCAAAAAACTAAATTTTATTGATGCATTATTACAAGCTTTTTAATTTAATTCAGTAATTTTATTGATATATTATTATTTAATTTTAATAGACTTATAATTATACTATAATTAAATTTTCGTTCCAAGTAAGCAATTCTTTTTTGCTATGAATGAGAGAGACAGCCAATTGTTTCACAGTATTTGTAATAATGAAATATAAATAAAATTCTAGAAAAATAGTTAAATAGAAAAAAATTAAAAATAGAAAAATAGTTAAAAATAGAAAATAAAAAAATTATACCGATAATGTAAAAGAGCGTTATTAAAACTACTTTTTATATATATTTAATACCAGTTACTAAAAAACGTCTAATAATGTATTAATAAAATTTAATTATATGTCTTCATACAAAATGTATACTAAAGACATAAACTAAAGACAAAAAGCATGCCAATTTTTTTCTGAATGTGCATATTTTATTACACTAATAAAATATATTTTGATCGGTCATCTGATAACCGTACGAGAATATATAACAATAAAAAATATAATTAAAATAATTTGGTCTTCATAGTACAATGCAAAAACAGAATTTATCGTAAAATTTAACAAGTGTATAGAAGAATTTATCACTATCTAAATATCGATAGCATAAAGCTTTTTTTCATTCTCAAAAAATAGTCTTCACTCAATAATACTAAATTCAATAATTTAAATAAAAAATAACTTTTATTATTATAGAAAAAAAAACTCTTTTAATACTATTTTTACGTCTTTCAAATCTCACCTTTAAAAGGAAAGTCTTCTGAAAATTTAAATACAGCTCAGAAATTTTTCTCGATAAAGTATTTAAAACAATCGACTGAATCTATGAATATAAATTAGTTTATTATTGAGCCCAATGTCGTACAAACTCTGTTATAAGTTTAGAAATTTAGTTTTAAATTAAAAAAAAGAATAGCTATGTTCGCATGGGATTAAAGAGAAGCAACACGTTTTAAAAAATGAAATATTTTATGTTAATTATAAGTAAAAATATTGCTTTCGCTGCTTGTCTAATTCCGGCGATATGAATATGATTTAATGAAACATGAAGAATTATGTTCCATTAATACATATTCATATCGCCAAATGCATAAACATCTTTCCTTCTTAGAACACCAATAAGACAAAAAATATCCAACTTATCACCATTTTTCAGAAATAATCCTTGAAAAAGTGTCTTAATCTGATTAGTGACTGGATATCGATAGTTATAGAATTCGAACTTAATCAAGAATTCTACCATGTGATTTTACCATTAATATGCATATTTTGGTGTTTTATTGTTTTAATGTTTTTGGTAAAGGATGGATCTCAAAATTATTCTATTATTTATAAGTCTTAATTTATTCTTTATTATATTCTTGATAAAGTACTTTAAACAATCGATTGAATTCAAATTATTTTATTATTGAGTACGTTGTATTATAAACCTTACAAGGAATATTCAGGGCCGAGGTAGCCTGGTTGTTAGAGCGTCAGTCTGGTATCCGAAAGGCAGCGAGTTCTGTCCTCATCACGGCCAAAGACCGTCGTGTTAGCTAACGCTAGTTGGGGCATGTTAAATAGGTCGTGACTGCAAAGTCCTCCAAGTTCCCATAACAAAGGATACATTTGGGGGTACTGAATCAGGGATAAGTCGGTCTCTGATTTCGATCTCAATTCTAACTTGCGGATGGATGAATGAGTTCGGCCGCCCCCTAAAAAGGGTTGTGGTGTGTGTGTGTCCGAGAAAAGTCATCATTTCATCTTAACGATGCTCGTTAACAACGAAAGGCTCACACGTCTGCCTTCATTCGAAAGAGTCATTTCTCATTCGGCTTGGTATCACCATGAAGCATTACACAGAACAGGGATATTGAAATGAAAAGGTAAGAAACGTCGTTAGAGCCTAACCATTAACTTATTGGCCGATGCCACTGTGGGAGAAGGTATTAAAACTTTTAAGGATGCGATTGGAACGTCCTAAGTAGATCGGAAAATGCACAGGAAAGAGAGCAAAGGCTTTTATAAAGAGGGCTCTCCAGTTTACATATCATCATGCACCATTAACTCGGATGTGTAATGTAAAACACTCAGAAGATTACTACGAAGACAAATTATGAGCAAAAATCAGTAGTTGCTCAAGCAAGGTGTGGTGCTGCTCCTTGATAAGGCGCTTCCACAAATCTCCAGGGTCACACACAGAAAACTGGACAAGTTCATATGCTACCAACCTCCCTAAAGCCCGGATATGTCATCCTGCGATTTTATTGTGTATGAATTAATATTTAATATTTTCTTATCAAAAATTCAAGGATGTAAAAATTATAAAATTCATCACTACTCTTGAGGAGTAATTTGTGAAAAGGAATCGTAGTATGGTTATTGAAAGCATTTCAAGGCTATAGAATTCAAAGTCATTCACGAATTCGGCAGCACGATGTTAATATTATTTCTTTTTAATGGTTAATTTTCATAAGATTATTTCTTATTAATACCCTAATGGGCGAAACTTCTGTGAAATAAGCCGAATATTTCTAATATTATTTTAGATTATGAGTCGCGATTCTAAATTTTAATACAAATGAGTTTCAAAAATTACATTTATTCGAGTGTTCTCAGGGATTCTAACTAAGACGTGCAATATACTGATAAAATCCAAAAACAAAACTATTTTCGAAGAATACTACAGAACTGAAACAAACCTTGATAAAGGAATTCTCAGAAAAATGATAAGAATTGAATTGTTCTGCAAATTAAGTCTACCATAGATTTTGTTTCATAAGAAATAAAGTTAATTTTCAAGAATCGTTAGAATGCCAATTCTAGTGCTTATTCTAGAACATTTCATATCCTGTCACATAGGTTATATAACCCCAAGCAACGACATTAGTAATATAATACACTGAAGTGACAAAAGTCATGGGATGACTGTTAATATCGTGTCGGTCCTCCTTTTGCCCGGCGAAATGCAACAACTCGACATGTCATGGAGTCCACAAATCGTTTGAAGTCTTCTGCAGGAATATTGAGCCATGCTGTCTGTATAGACGTCCATAATTGTGAAAGTGTGGATGGTGCAGGAGTTTGGGCACGAACGGACCTTTTGATGATGTCCCATAAATGCTCGATGGGATTCATATCGGGTGATCTAGGTGGTCAGATCATGCCCTGGAATTGTCCGGAATGTTCTTCAAACCAAATCGTGTACAATTCTGGCCCGGTGACATGGCGCATTGTCATCCATAATAATCCCATCGTTGTGTGGGTACGTGAAGTCCATGAATGGCTGCAAGTGATCTGCAAGCAGCTGAACATAACCATTTCCAGTCAATGATCGGTTCAATTGCACCAGAGGACCGAGTCCATGCCATGTAAAAACAAACCACACCATTATGCAGCCACCACTAGCTTGAAAACTGCCTTTCTGACAGTTTGGGTCCATGGTTTCGTGGGGTCTGCGCCACACTTGAGCTCTACCATCATCTCGTAACAACTGAAATCATGACTCATCTGACCACGCCACGGTTTTCCACTAGTCTAGGGACGAGTCGATATGCTCACGAGCCCAGGAGAGTAGCTGCAGGCGATGTCGTGCTGTCAGTAAAGGCACTTGAGTCGGTCTTCTGCTGTCATAGCCCAAGGAAGACAAATTTCGCCGCACAGTCCTCTCGGACACGTCCCTCGTACGTCCCACAATGATTCCTGCAGTTATTTGACGAAGTGTTGCGTGTCTATTAACACTGACCATTCTACACAGACGTCGGTGGTCTCGGCCGTTAAATGAAGGTGGAGCCCCACTGCGCTGTTCATGATGGAATGTGATGCCTGAAATTTCATACTCTCGGCACACTCTTCATACTGTGGATCTCGGAATATTGAATTCACTAACGATATCCGCAATGGAATGACGCATGCGTCTAGCTCCAACTAACATTCCACGTTCAAAGTCTGTTAAATCTCGTCGTGCCGCCATAAATCATGAAAAACCTGTTCACATGAATAACTTGAACACAAATGAAAGCTCTGGAAAATGAACTGCGCATTTATACTTTTTCGCTGCGATACTACTGTCATCTGTATATTTGCGTATTGCTATCTCATGACTTTTGTCACTTCTTTGTGTATGTAATAATAAACTGATGGAAAAAAATCCCAACACCAAGAAAAAATTATTGTACAGTAATGAAAGTTTAGGAATACATTTGTCTAGGTAACATATTTAATTAATTAAAGTTTCAAGATCACAGGTAGAACCATCGGCGAGAAGAGCCATTTCAAATGCGAAATGTTGGTACATTAGTAACCGGTGTAACCGCCAGAATTTTGAATGCAAGCATGCAAACGAGCATGCATTGTGTCGTACAGTTTTTGGATATCAGTTTGTGGGATGGAGTTCCATGCCGGTTGCACTTGGGCGGTCAATGCAAGGACGTTTAATGCTGGTTGTGGATGACGCTGGAGTTGTCGTCCGATGATGTCCCATACGTGCTCGATTGGAGAAAGATCTGGTGATCTTGCAGGCCAAGACAACATGTCGACACTCTGTAGAGCATGTTGGGTTACAACAGCGGTATGAGGGCGAACGTTATCCTGTTGGAAAACACCCCCTTGAATGCTGTTCCTGAATGGGAGCACAAAAGGTTGTATCACTAGACTGACGTACAAATTTGCTGTCAGGGATAACCACGAGAGTGCTCCTGCTGTCGTACGAAATCGCTCCCCAAACCATAACTCCACGCCCTGAGTGTCTAGGCCACAGACAGGTCACTATCAGGCTTTCACCTGGCCTCCTTCTAACCAACAAACGGCTATCACTGCGACCAAGGCAGAACAGGGTTTCATCAGAAAACACAACAGATCTCCACTCCGTCCTCCAAAGAGCTCTAGCTTGACACCACTCACGTCGCAAACGGCAGTGGTTTGGAATCAGTGGAATGCACTGTACAGGGCGTCTGGCTCGGAGCTGTCCTTGAAGTAACCGATTTGCAACAGTTCGTTGTGTCACTGTGGTGCCAACTGCAGCTCTAATTTCAGCTGCAGACGCAGTACGATTAGCCACATCCATATACCGAATACGACGGTCTTCCCTCTCAGTAGTACCACGTGGCCTTCCGGAACCTGGTCTTCTTGAGGCAGTACCTTCCCTTGACCACTGCCGCCAATACTCATGCACAATGGATACATTCCTGCCAAGTCTTTCAGCAATATCGTGGACAGAAAACCCACCTTCTCGTAACCCTACAACACAACCTCGTTCAAACTCAGTGAGCTGTTGATAACGGCTTCTTCGTCTTCTCAGAGGCATCGTTTACTAATATTAACCCACTACGTCAAATCCCAACTGCAAATAGCGATCACGAACCTTACAGCGCTTATTTAAAGCAAACCTCATTTGCATGTTCATAGTGTCGTTACTAGCGCCACACTTACGCACGCAGCTCGAAATTTGAATATACCTCATCTTTCAGATGTGTAAACACGCCTACCAAACTTCACTTATCTAGCACAGCTCCTTCCTAGTATTGGGATTTTTTTTCCAACAGTGTATATAGAAGTGTTTATTCTGTCGTTTAATAACTGTGTTTTGTTTGCATGTGGTTGTTTACTGCACGTGATGTATTTTTCTTCTGAGCATTGGCATTTTTTTTTTGTCGAATAAAATATTTTTTTAAAATCCTTTTTGAGGGAACTTCTACTTTGCTACACAACCCTCTGGATGGATATTTTATTAATACTGTTTGAAAAGATGTGGTGTATAAGTATAGTTTACTAGCTGATATTCACAGCTATTATTATTAGAGAATGGAATAGATATATTAATACTCTATTTTCCTAATATAAATATAAGTATAGTATAAGTGGACTGAGTTTGAGAACTTGAAATAACTGTTGAAATAAGTATATAACTAAAAGGAAGTAATTACTTCCTTTCATAAAATTTAAAAATGATGTTAAAATACATGAGTTTTGCCAATTTAAGCATAATGAGCGCAAAGGAGAGCTAATTTACAAAAAGGGAGAAGAAAAAATCTTTATAATTTCATAAGTTTTATAATTAATGGGTTAAAAATTATATTTCGAATGAATATTTATCGTATTTAGATATAATATTTATTATTCCGTGAATATTTATTATATTTAAAAGGTAAAAGTTTAAAAAAATATTATAAATGAGTGCTTGGAACATGCTAAGCAATTCATGTAATAAATGCCCTCTTAATAAATATTTATTTTATCTATGGTAAAAACGCGGTTTTTTTTTTAGTTCTTTTAAAAGATAACTATTCATAAAATATTTTTTTCCTTCTAATATTTTAATACTTTGGACTATAACAATGGTTAATCCGTCCAATTTTTTTTCAGCTAGCCAAGGTTAAGTTATTAACTCTTATGGCATTATTCCGGCCCAACTAAGAAAATCCTGTGAAGCATAAAGAAAAGAAACCCTTAAGATGGATAAGGGAAAAATATAATACGATATTATTCAACCATCATGAGAATATTTTTTTTACCCGGGTGTTCGAAAAAAAAGTAAGATGACCCACTTCCAACCGGCTTAAGAACTCTTTGTCTTGGTGGTTCTAGCCACCTGAGGACCATTTATACAAAAAAGCAGCCTTTCGATTATTCAGAATTTTCTTTAGTAATATTATCTGAATTTCTGATGTAAACTTTTCGTGAAATGGATATAAGTGCTGATGTGTTATTTAAGGTATCCGACTACGTTGAAAACGCTGGTATCCGACCACATTGACGACTTTTTTTTTTAAGTGTTATTTCTTGTCATTCAGACTTTTCTCTTTCAAAAACAGTTTGTTTTTTCTTAGAAAAGGAAGCTCTAACCTATTATCCAGAGGAATTTTATGCGCAATTCATTTTTCAGCTAAAATTTGTCTTTCACTTCAATTTTAATTTTCATAAAAATCCCCCAACGTTAACATGATATCCCCAAAACTAATAGAGGTATTTACATAAACATTTCAAAATGTGTTTTAAATGGTATAAGCAATGAAATGAACCAAAAGATTTATTTTTGGTGAAATACTTTTTCTATTATAGGTGTTTTTAGAAAAATGAAGTTTCGAATTGATGGAAAAAAAATGTATCGATATGTATATTTTTACCCGTCACTTCTATGCATCTCAACATGTTCCTTTGATTTTGGTTCATTTCGTTCATTATTCTATTCTATAACTAGTTTACAAAGAAAGATGGGATTGTTGAATTACAATTTTGTGTAGTGTTCACCGTCTTGGTTAAATGTCACTAAAATTGACCACAAATTCTCCTATTTCTCAAACTATATTATTTTTTCAGATAATGTTTTTGTATTGATAGTGTTTATAATTGATAATAAATCTAAAATCCA
>JAPMOQ010028155.1:0-12521 GCA_026543055.1 Argiope trifasciata | reverse complement strand
GGTTCCACTTAAAAATAAAAATTCACAAATTTAGACAATTTCAAATTGTGTAATCTAAATTAAACACACATTTATGTAATTATGTTAAAACATTTATGTAAATCTAAATAAAATTGTGTAAATCTAGCTCAACTTTCAATGTTTTATTCGAATAGTTTATAAGTTACAATGCAGCAAAACATTTTTTATATCATAAAATTTGAAATATTTGAACTCATTTATAATTCCAATATAAGAACATTTCTTATTTTATTTCTTATAGCATTTTGAAATTATCTATTAAGTTTATATACATAAACGCAACTATACATTTTTTTATGTAAATTCCTTTTTATGAATACTGATACATTTTGTGACCGTCAGATATTAAAGAAACCCAATTCTAGTTTGATAAAAAATTATTATTAATTATAGACTAAAGAAAAAATAACTGAAATAAATAAATGTATTTTTACGTCACTCATAAAAAAGTTTTTAATAAGAAAATTCAAAATAATAAAAAAATAATTATAATTGTTTCTAGTAAAATATGAAAAAGTAAAACGGGTCTTAATCTAATAATTGCTTACGGGAAATTATCGCCATTGAAATATCTATTGACTATGGTTTATTTTATTCCCAACAGTAATTTAGCAATAACAATTTCATCAGAAAAACAACATTCAGTTAGCAATAACGAATAAAATGACTTAAATAAAAAAAATTAAAAAAAAATTATACAATATTATAGAAAGAAAACTCTGTAAAAGCTCCACTCAAGTCTTTTGAATCTCATCTTTCAAATAAAATCCTCTAAAAATTTAAATACAGTTCAGAAATTTTTCTCGATAAAGTACTTAGAAACAAATGACTGAATTTATGAATATAAATTAGTTTATTATTGAGTGCGTGGTCGTACAAACTCTATTATAAGATTCGAAATTTAAATTTTTAAAAAAGTAAGCTGTATTCATAGGAGATTAAAGTGAAGCAATACCTTTAAACAATATTTTATGTAGATTATGAATAAAAATATTGCTTCTATAGCGTTTCGACTTTCGAAGCTTAAATATATTCTTTGCATTTATAGAAGAATGCAAAGTCAAACCTTTCTTATAAAAGGACAAAATGCTGTAAAAAAATGTCAGTTATATCAATATAGTTGAGAAGTTATCGATGAAAAAATATCGTAATCCTATTACCAAAAGGATTTTGATAATTATTGATTTCAAAGATATTTTGAATTCTATAAACAAAATACTTTTTTTTATATCTTATATAGAATGAAAGTTATTCAAGAATTCAGGATTGTAAAATTATTGTTCCTCATTTATATTTTTTGTCTTTATTTAATTATTGTGGAAATTTTTAATTTTTAATTTTAAAGATTATTGGTATCATAACAATTTCAGAAAAACGATTATTCTTATATCACTGTATGAATTTAAATGGGTGAAATCCAATACATATTAATATAATATTTATAACTCATTTAATTGAATTATTATTTTTGCCTTTTTTTTGAAGAATTCAGGGTTAAACCTTTCCTTTTAGAACTCCAAATGATGTAAAAAATGTCGGATGTATCTCATTCTTCTTCAGTAATCTATGAAAATATATCATAGATTAAAACTAAAGAATCAATCACAATCAAGAATTAAAACAAGGATTTTAATAGTTATAGAATGCAAAAATATTTTCTGTACTCAAAATAAGTTTTTATTTGCTTTATATAGAATGCAAAGTTCTTTAGGAATTCAGCAGTGTGGCGTCTTTTTTCTTTTTTTTTCTATTTTTATACTTTGTTGTATCTATTTAACTATCTTGAGAAGTTATAACTTTTAATCAAGATTATTAATATTATAACAGTTCTAGAAAAAATTATTTCTATTGTTCTATATGAATATTTACGGGTGGAAACCAATATAAATTAATAAAATATCTATAATTAATTTATTTTAATTCTTAATTGTAAAAAATCTTAATACTTTTTATTTTTACTTTTTATACATGAAATACACAAACAAACATTATTTTTAACTCCAAAACTTCAAGCCTTGAAAAATAACTAAGCTTTAGATATCCGCAAGGCTTAAAATAGTTTATTTAAATTACATCGGTCCGCCTGGTGTTCAGTTTGAAAATTATCTACATTTAACTTTTGGAAATACTTTGTAAGCGAGATACACAAAATATGTAATTGCAACTTTTAGCGAATATCATTTTCTTTTAAATAACAGCTTTCCCAAAACGGCTATAATTTTATTAAATTTGATTAACACACTCGTAGATGAAAATAGGATTTAGACTTTATAATTTTATCATTACCCAATTACTGATTCAGGTATTGTAAATTGCCTTGATCTAAGCTATTTAATTCATATTTTAAAATTGGTAAAACGCAAAATTGCTTGTAAAACAGGTTCGAATTTACCTGTTTAGAAACTATCTATTTGGCAACGTTCCGCTTAGGCTTTAATTATATTAAATTTATTTTATTATTCATTGTATATATATATTCGAAATACACATATTCGCAAAATTCATCATTATAATTTAATTTACAAAAGAAAATATTCGACTTCAAGATACGCTAAAAATTCATGTATCCTACATTAACTTTCCATAAAATCGAAAACTTCTTGAATTGTAAATGGGGAAAAGAATATTATCAAGTTAAGATGACTTAAAGTTCTTCGTGAATAATGAAGTTACAATGGAAAAATACCTTTATGGAAGGGAATTCTTTATAAAATACATCTACAAATTTGGCATCAGATAAGAATTTTTTTATTAAGATTTGGACTTGAGATGAAAGGCATTCCATATACGGTTTTCTGTTCCATTAATAAACTTACAGAGTATAAATTGATATCCTCATGTTGATTAAAGTAACATTATTAGGAAAAATATTGTTTTTTAAAAATTATTACGATAAAAGTGAGAGAAGCTTGGCGATGCTAATTTTTCGATAATCCTATTTAAGAAAACCAATTAAAATTCAGAATGGAATTTCAAACAAAATGCTACTTGAGACATATTTATGCCAAATCATATTGACGCCATTTAATCCTTAACTGAGGAATATAAATTTTAGGATTTAAGTGGAGAGGCGCGATCTACGAAACTGCATTTCATTTACATTTAAATTTTCTATTGAATATATTAATATGAAGAACTCTCAATATATTTTGCAGATATTCTTCTTGTTATATAAATATGCTTTAGAAATTTTTCAAAATATATCATTGAAAAAAGTAAATACGTTGGAACATGCATTTTCTTCTTAAAATACACGTTACAATAAATTAATATTATTGAGAAAAAAAACATATTACTTTACACTTTTTAAAGCTTATTTATTTTTCCAGCATATAAAGGTATATAGAAAACAATATAAAGTAAAATTCAGCAATTATATATTAAAAAAATTGACATCGGTAAAACTGACCTTTTTTTATCAGCTTGTTTGACTTTCATAGCATGGTTTGCGATGGCAATTTAGAGAGGTTAAGAACTAACATAAAAATCATACAATAAATTTCGAATATATATATCCCATGGTGTATTAATATATTTTATAAATTTTTCAAAATACATAACCACTAGAAAAATTAATTGTATTTGAAAATACATATAAGAATCAGTTGAATGCTAAGTTCATCGAAAAACTTATCTGTACAGTTATCCTTACCACTAAAATGACTTTCTGCGTCATTTAAAAGTGCCTGAAACACTGCTCCATAATACGACCAGTAAACTGAATAATGTTTCTTATCCTAAGTTTGGTTTATCCCCAGAACACTAACAAGGAAGTGCGGTCTTAGAGACCATGTTTAAATAAATAGCTGCATTATTCTAAAAAGCCTCCGATGAAACCGTTTGAAAAAGTGCACAAATACTGAAGGTCACAAAATAAAATTCTACAGGTTTAATCCAATTAATTTACTTGTACGAAAGTCCATTGTAGCCGACTCACAAACCGCACACCCCCAGTTAAGAGTTGGAGATGCTTAAATATAGGTACTTTACATAAATACAAGCAGTACAGATATCAAGATGTGTCTTTACATTTCTGGTGGTAGATTTTTTTTTCACTTAAGGTTATGCTCTCACAACCGAATTTAACCTGGCAAAGAAAACAAAATGTAGACAAAGCGATCTTTGATATGAAGAATGGTTTGATATATATAGAATCAAATTTATGAATGTAAAACTCAGACCACCTGAGGGCAAGGGATCCCAAAAGATGAGGTCTGTTCTTTTACGGTTTGTTGAAAAATCTGAGGAGCAAACAGTTGCCAATTACTTTTCCAGAATCATAGGAGATCTAAGTGCTGTGTTGAATTGATTCTAGAACACTTAATTTTAATCATCTCGTAGTCGATATTTTCCTTCACTTCTAATAAATTTGATAGTTTATGCAATTTTGTGTTCTGAATGAAACAGCAATGTCGTAATTATCAGTTAAGGAACTGGCTTACAAAAATTTCGATTTCTTACAAATAGCAGCGCAGAATAGGAAATTTAATAAATATTATTTTCACGATTCCGTAAAATATACAATGTTTTATTTTTATCATCTAATGGCTATAAAAAACAACATTATGGAAAAAACAAATTAATTACCAAAAGAAAAACATAAAAGTGTTTTTTTTCAACATCCTTACTACGAAAGTTCACGAAATATATCATATAGATGCTTCTCAAGTTCAATGCTATCAGGAATGTGATATGGACCTCAACTATATAATATACCCATGAAATTTCTTCTAAGAACAGAATATGGATAAAGAATTTTCAAGTATCCAACCTTCAAAGTCGCAAATTTGAGATACATATCGGTCAGCACGCTGCTCCGGAATGTCTGCATCTTCCATTTGTTTCGAACCGTTTCATCAAGTTTAAAAATAAAAACTCCTATAAAATTAGATTTGCTGCTTAATTATTATCATAAAAAGTGGAATTAAGAACAAATTATTTTTTATTTTTCCATTACTACTCCGTTTTAACAATCAATGCTAATTCTATCTGGTGGGTCATTTTCTACTTCAAACCATGTGTACAAGATGTAAAAGGATTTACCGCCAAATATTTTCTGAATTTAAAATTTTCAAGCCCCCTGTGAAATTTATATCAAGTCTATAGGATTAAATTTATACTGTTTATCGGCCGGTTCAGTAGAGACATGATTAAACTCTACATGATTAGAAGAATGGGTCTTCTTCTTGCATAGAGCAGACCATGCCTCTACCACTGAACGTAACAGTATCGATAGGATTTGTTGTGGTTTACTAATGAATGAGTATTATCCAACCTTACATTGACCGAACAGAAAAACTATCATTCCTTTCGTGAAGAACGGGCCTATAGGCCAATGAGGACAGTCTTTTTTTTGGCGCACGACTGAACTCTGACAATATTGCGCCTAAGCATATGGTTTGGTGTCTCGTCATATTAAAATAGATTAGAAAAGTGTAACAACGTAAAATACTAAAACATTAAGAATATGTGCATAACAATGAGTTTATAAAATGTAATATTTAGCGAATATAAAAAATGCAGTGATTTGGAAACATGAAGTGCATATTGTAATGCATAAAACAATGAAGGAAGTTTGAAAGTATTAAATTATAAAGAAACCAACAGCCTTCAAAAAGTTTAAAATATCTGGGTGTGTGTCTCACCCACCAAGTCGATCGTGTTTACAGAAGATGAATGAAAGAATTTCTGGTGAGGAGAATTAAATGACAGACACTCAGCCAAAATAAGCTTTACATCATAATCAGTGAGACGTGTTGGACAGTCAAAGAACGTTATGAATTATTCTCACCTCTAAAATGGCTACATTTTGAATAGAATAAGTCGAAAAATTGTTAACTTTGCATCAAAATTGCTTGAATCATCAAGAGTTATTACGTCAGAAATTTAATGTATATTTTTTTTGTCATAAATTCATTTTCAGTATTACTCGTATTTTTGGAGGCCATGAGATAGAAGAAATACAAGCCCGGATAAATAAATACATATTATTATTCAAGTACCAAAGAAATATTAATTAAAATAGGTAACCTTTCTTTTTAAGTCACAAATTAAAGAATATGTTTAGCGTAATTCTTTTAATCACTCTCCATAAAGAAATTTATAATAATAAAAATATATCATTGTAATTACTCTTTCTAGTAAAATATAAAAGTAAAACCGATCATAAAATCTCCTAACTGTGCAGAGTGACTTATCATCATTGAAATATTGATTTTATGAGGTATAATTTTATTCACAAAAACTAGCGTTCATCTAGTAATAATAATTTAAATAACTTAAATAAAAAAAACTTACATTTTATATCTTATTAATATAAAAAACTCCGTAAAATTTCTTCTGGGATTTTTGAAATCTTTTGCTTTAAAGAGTAATCATCATCTGAATATTTAAATACAGTTCAGAATTTTTCTCGATAAAGTACTTAAAAACAAACGACTGAATACATGAATATAAATTAGTTTATTATTGAGTGCGCTGTCGTACAAACTCTATTATAAGTTTCGAAATTTAAGTTTAAAAAAAGTAAGCTGTATTCACATGAGATTAAAGCCGAAGCAATACTTTTTAAGCAATATTCTATGTAGATTATGAATAAAAATATTGCATCTCTAACGTTTCTACATTCGAAGGTTGAATATATTCTTTGGATTTATCGAAGAATGCAAAGTCAAACCTTTCTTATAAGAACGCAGAATGATGTAAAAAAATGTCATTCGTATTAGAATTCTTGAGAAGTAATCTATAAAGAAGTAATCTGTTTCTGAAAGGGTTTCGATAGTTATTAAAATTCAACGATATTTTGAATTCTATATTCAGTATATTCTACATTATATTTTATAGTCGGAAATCCAAAGCTCTTTTCGAATTCAGCTATTAATGTTTTCTTTCTTCTTTAATACTTTATTTGTTTATTTTGTATGAGAGCTTACAATTTTTAATCAAGATTTTCTATATCATAACAGTTTTAGAAAGACAAATACTTCCTACTTTGCAAGCCTTCTCAAAATTGTTATATATATTATTGTTCAAATTTTAGTATAAATAATTTTTAGTTTTTCTTAAGACATATACAAATATAAAATTTTGTAGACTTTTATAAATTTGATATCTTTGTTAATATCTAAGTTTTAGATCTCTGAAATATACTTTTCTGAAATATGCCTGTATGCCTGGCAGTCAGTCTATATTTCTCATAGTATACACGGTAACTCGAAAACACTTTCAGGTATACTGATAAAATTTGATTGGAGTCTAAGAGTTGCATAATTTTGCAACAGACCTTTCTCCATATATTTTATACTTTCCGTAGTAAGAATGTCTGCCGCTTGGGGGGGGGGGCGATAAATTATCAGTAGTGCATGATTACTGTCCGTTAAATGCTTTTAAAAATCATTTTTCAGAAAACGCTAGCTAAAGTATCAAAAATCTGGTACTTTACAAAAGAGAATGTCATTAAAGAACAGACTTTAATTTGTGAATAAAATGATGAAGCTCAAAAATTATTAAAAAGCATCCAACGTAGCATTTTAAAGTTGGTTACCAGAACATGAGATCAATTCAGAGTTGGTTAGCTGATGTTCTGCCCCGCCCTCTAATCTGGAGGTTCAATTTCACTGTTTTTCATCTCATACACTTAGAGGTACTCCCCTTCGTTACCATCCAGAAAGCACCGGATTTCGGCAAAATAACTCAGATTGGAAAAATTGTATATTTTCAAACTGTTTTAATGGGAACAACGATCATTTATTAAACGAAATATTGACATATTTTTCATAAAATTTTGCAAATGAATAAAACTGTCATAAAAGGAATAAAATGAGTGAGAAACAAATGCACTCTTGATTTAAAAAAATGAGTGAGAACTGTCCTATGTTTGTTAATTCAATCTCTTATTAAATCAATCTGGCTCTTTTAATCAATTTATAAAATTTCATTCTCGGAACAATACTGGAAACCATGACCACGAGTGAGAATTATGAACTTTCCTATACTTGTTAATTATGGCTCTTTTAAAATCAATCTGGCTCTTTTAACTAATTTATAACATATCATTCCCTCAAAAAACTCTAAACCATGACACTTTATTTGACAACCTGGTGATGAATTTAGGAGCGACTCATAAAGGACCCAGAATATTTTAGATTCTTATCAATATCTTCAGACTTGAGTTCTTTAGGTTGTTCTAAAACATTGCACACCCTTGCACGAAAGCTATAAGATATAGAAACGAAGCCAGTATCCAACACTTCTTTTTGCATACCGCCGACCACCCCGCCACCACTGAACGTAGCAGTATCGACAGGATTTGTTGTCGTCGACTGCTGAATAAATATTGTCCAGCCCTGCATTGACCGATCAGTCAAACTAGCATTCTTTTAGGGGCAGTAAATGACTGTCTTCCTCCCCATCTGCACTCTCTCAAACAGTAGGAATGAAACTGACGATCTTTAACATCATATCCTTCAGGGTTTTGTGATGACCTAGCACCATCAGTACTGTACTTAAATCATTATTGTCAATCTTCAGGTCCTACCTTGACTCACAGATCCCCATACATTCCATTAAATAGTGGTTATCCGTACCCATTTCTCCATAAATGCATTTGTTTTCCTGCGTTCTTCCAAATCTTTGGAAATATGCAGATATTATGTGGATTATAAGTGGATGGTATCTTCTTATTTTAATTTCCGGAACCAGTATCCAACACTAAGCTGAAACCAAGACAGTAGTTGACCAAAGAATCAGTTAGTTACCTCGAAGAGCTTTGTGACGTTAAAAACAATTTTCTTATGGATGTATTTTCTGCAAGCGATGTTATCAAGTATTATTCCGGTCTATTTCATATGTATTTGTGTTTACGCGTGGATTTTAATTGCAATTGAGTCTGTGGAACTTTCTAAGTTTGCACACTCCGAAGAGATGCCGGGTAAGTTCCTTAACATTATTTCCATGTAGTGGTCGAATCAACTAAGCAGGAGAATTCCAAACATCTATTAAAAATGGGTAGGATTAAAAGGAAAAATCTCTTCTCATCGCATAAGTTGATAGGAAAAAAAGGCCTGAACTATACATATATTGTCAGTTAAATCAGGAAGAGTATTAAGTTATAGCAAATTTATTCCACAATATCTGTTTAGAATCAAATGGGATACGAGTGGTATTGGTAATGCAATGCAGATGAATAATTATGTATCAAAGAAATAATTTGTACGTTAATGGTAAGAGTAAAATCTAAAAAAAAATTAAGATATTAAATATATATATATATATATTTTGCTTCGATATTGAAGTATGATTAAAATCTTAAAATGATCAAGATATTAAAACAATTTCAATCTTTTTTTAACTTCTATATTATGTTATTAGCAAAAATTTAAATGATTAACGGATTAAAATAACTTTAAGCCTCTTATTTTTTATCTTACTTTTACTATCACATTAACTGTTATCAAAATGGCAAACATTATTGAATGCTGCCAATGACAGAAGAAAAAAAAAGAAATGAAACAACTTTAGATCTTTCACAACTATTTTTTTTTCCTTCTAATCTCTTAGCACTTTGATCAAAAGCAATAGTTGATGTATCGAGTAAATTTTATGAGGCAATATGAATAGTTTTGGTAATACCAGGATACTAAGAATAAATTATTACATTTCTGATATATCGAACAAATTACAACAATGCAGTAGCGAAAAAATAATTTGTGTCAAAAAAACAATTTATATGCTTTTCGTATGAGTGAAATAAAAAAGATTAAGAAATTTAAATAAATTTCAGTCTTTTTTTAACTTTCAATTTCACTTTTTTAGTCTTTTTTATTCGGTATATTAATACAGCAAAAAATAATTTTCAGACTGTATTATGGTATGAGTAAAAAGTTAAAAGAATAAGATAATAAGATAATTTTAAGTCTCTTTTTTTTTCTTACCTTTACTTTCACAGCCTTATTCTTAATTTTGGATCTTTCACAAAGTAATTTTTTTCCTTCTAATCTCTTAACACTTTGATCAAGAGCAAAAGTTGATGTATCGAGTAAATTTTATGAGACAATATGAATAGTTTTGGTAATTCCAGGCTACTAAGAATAAATTATTACTTTTTCTGGTCCGTCGAACGCATTACTGTAACGCGGCAACGAAAATACCAAGAAACATTAAAAAGAAGAACTCCCTGAGATGGGGAAGAAAACAAATTATATGATATTATTCGACCATCATGAGAAGATCTATCTTTACTCGGTTCTTCGGGGGAAAAAAGGTGGAATGGTAGTTCTCGCCTGGTCGGCTTAACAACACACTTTCTTGATATTTTTGGCCACCTGAGACCCAAACCTTCTAAAAATGACTTTTTTGTTTATTTAGGGCTTTCTTGGTAATATTATTTGAAACTTTGCTATAATTTTGCAGGCCCAGGGCATGATGTGTAATCTAAATAAGTTATAAAGAACATCAGAGATAATTTTGAGATGTCTTTTATATTATTATCTCTATAAATAAAAATGAATGTTTGGCTGTGTGTCTCTTATGCCTTCTTAAACCGCACATCCGATTGCGATGAAACTTCCTCAGGTTATTCTTTACACCTAAGGGATGGTTGTAGATATAGTGCAAAATTGAAAAAAAAATTCGGATCTTGTAATTAAGTAAGATTTTTAAAAAACTCGAATCTCAACCGCATCTATTTATCAAGAATTAATCTCTAAATAACTCTCCGAGAAGATAATAGATACTTTAGAAATGCTAAATTCAAGTTAAAGGATAATATTTTGTAGCTATTGTACGCAAATATCATGCAAGTGGTTCTCAGAGGCAACAATTTTATTACAGATTATGCGATAACCATTTGGGGAGACCAACCCTGCGGTTTTTAAATTTTGATCATATTTTAGCGTTTTTCGCAGTAACCACCAAAAGTATTATAGTACAAATAATTTTGCACCCTTTTAATTTTGAAAAAATATCATTTCGACTCTATCAATGACTCTATGAAATGATTATATTTTCTATGTTTTATCAATTAAATGTGGAAAATCATTAAAATTTCAAAAGTGAAATGTTTGTAGGTTGCAAAACTAGTTTTTATATTGCTGTTTACGTATTATGGTATGTAAGGATCGCAAAATAAAAAGTACGGTCTATATGAAAGATTATACATCTTTCCTGACCCCCAGGGGATATCTAAACAACTATGAAATACTTCTGGCATAATGTTAGGTGCATCTAGAAAAAATATTAGAATAAACATTAGGGCACATTTCAATGTATTTATCTTACCTTTATTAATAATACATCTCTACATTTTTTCCACTGATTTAACCGCCATATATCTACAACAGTCTTTGCATGAAATTTCATTTCATTATTTTCAATGCTTTTTATCTCAAACATTTTTAAATAAGAACAGTTATTTTATGCACCTGTTAAAAAAAAGATTTGTAAGACTATAAGAGATATTTTTAGTAAAAGAAGACGTGACAAGTAAAATCTTTATTTATTCTATTCTATATTTAACTTACAACACACACACACACACACACACACACACACACACACACACACACACACACACACACACACACATATATATATATATATATATATATATATATACATACGTACATATTAATTAACAAAATAAGACAACCGAATCAAAATAATCAATAGAAAAAAATAGTCAATAGAAAAGGAATCCGGCCTGAAAACTTCGTCAGGAGCCACTTTCAAGCAAGGATTCCTAATAAGGGATTTTTTCTGTGAGGCATCGATGGACAATGGTCAAAAGTATTGACACCTCGTGGCCCGAAAATAGCCCGAAAATGAAGGCAAAAGAGACATACCAATTTTAACAGCAAAAGACAAAAACAAAGCAAAACATCAACAAATGAAACAAATATATAAATAAAAAGTAAAACAACATAAGAAAAATCACAATTAATGACAAAATTAAGAAAAAAATAAGTTCACAGACCTGTCCAGCCGTTCTTCCTTTCCAATAATAATACTACAGTGTAACCAAACATAAACGGGATTTATTAGCGCCATCTATTTCACTAATATTTCAATATTTCTTTTTTTATTAAAATATTGATATTACAGTAGTTTTTGGGAAAATCATTATTGTTTAAATTTTTAATAAAACTGTTGCTTTTATAAAAGAAATTTTGTTATTACAAATTGTTTTAATTTTATTAAATTGTGAGAAAATTAAATTTTTGAAAATTTTCGAGTTAAGATTAGAGTGATAATTACAGAGTTTAATTATATTAAATTTGAATTCGTCTCTTTTATCATAAATACCGACAATTGTTTTTTCATTAGCAATTTCGATCCTTAAATCCAGATAAGTAGCTTCAAGATTATCACTATTTGTTTCTATTAAAGTTAATTCTTTAGGATAGCAGTTAGTAAAAATATTGGTATTATCCAAGTTTTTTATGTTTTGCTTTGTTTTTGTCTTTTGCTGTTAAAATTGGTATGTCTCTTTTGCCTTCATTTTC
>JAPMOQ010028136.1:0-15258 GCA_026543055.1 Argiope trifasciata | reverse complement strand
TCAAATCTATGGCCCTTGTGCCAAAAAACCAAACCAAACCAAACCAATCAATTATTTTAACATAAAGTAATTTTATATGCATTTCTAATTGCAGCACTTATTTAATCGTGAAGTGAGACTTTTCCAACTAAAATATTTTATGTGTACGCTATTTTAAGTATGATAAAAAAAGAAATTAATTATTGTATAGATAATATTATGAATTTTAAAATGATTACAATAATTAATTTAATAGATTCTGAATTTATTACCCGCAAATATCAGAATTATAAAAAGAATCCAAGGTGTATGGTCTCCAATAAATTTTCTGGCATACACCCAAATATAAATGCCTTCCTGTCCTCAGTAAAACAAATGATAAATCTTGAAAAAATCTGTGAACGCTCACGAGGGGTCAGCAATTATTTAAAAACTCACGCTTCAGCTATTTATAATTTGAAATATGGCAAAGGAAGTGGATTAAGTCACAGCAAACTGAAGCACGCTGCGCATGTTCCGAATTCCGGTTCGCCTCTCCGGAGCTCACTATTAGTTTTAGTTTCGTGCCTCGTTCTACACTGTTTAGATCGTTTGCGTTGGTGTTTTATTTTTAATGTCTTTCTATCTCTGATAATTTAGAAACAAAACGGCGCTTTACAGGGTCATCTTCGACTGATATGAATAACAAATCGCAAACGATCTCGGTAATTGATAGTATGGATACGAATCAAGTTTTGCCAGCGGATTCCGAACGAATGGAAATTCCTATCGACTCGAACAAATTTTCATGTGCTCTTTGCGACGTGACTTTCACTCGCAAAAATATTGGGTTGTTCGGAAAGTAATTTCGTTTTTTCCCGTCAGAGGACTTAATTACGTTTTTTCGAAACCAACTTCACACTTAAGCCGCATAACCATTATATGTCTTGAGAGCTGATATTGCAAGGCTTGTGTGTGAAAAAGTTCTATTAATTCTACGCAGTAGTTTTTGGTTGGTGCCCTTTTAAATATGGAGAGCAATAAGCAGCATTTTCGTCATATTTTACTTTTTTACTTCAGAAAAGGTAAAAATGCTGTCCAAGCGAGAAAAAAATTGACGGATGTGTATGGAGAAGGCGTGTTAACAGTACGCCAGTGCCAGAACTGGTTTGCAAAATTTCGATCCGGCAATTTTGATGTCGAAGATGCACCACGGTCTGGAAGGCCGGTCGAAGCTGACAAAGATGCGATAAAGGCATTAGTTGATGCAAATCGGCGAATAACCACACGAGAGATCGGTGAGATTAAATTTGTCGAATTCGACTGTTTATGGCCATTTGAAAGGCATGGGCTTAACCTCGAAGCTCAATGTGTGGGTACCCCATGTCCTTACGGAGCGAAATTTGTGTCGTCGCGTTGACGCGTGATTCGCTCCTCAAACGTCAAGAAAATGATCCATTTTTGAAGCGGATTATTACTGGGGACGAAAAATGGGTTGTATACAACAATGTTAAACGCAAGAAGTCATGGAGCAGAAAAGATGAACCGGCTCAAAGCGTGTCAAAAGCCAACATTCACCAAAAAAAGGTGATGCTCTCCGTTTGGTGGGATGTCAAAGGAATCGTTTTTTTTGAGCTTTTGCCGGACAATACAACGATTAATTCAGAAGTCTAATGTCATCAGCTGGACAAATTGAATGATTCACTTAAAGAGAAGAGGCCCGAATTAATCAACAGGAAGGGTGTAGTGTTCCACCAGGATAATGCGAGACCTCACACAAGTTTGGTCACTCGCCAAAAACTTTTACAGCTTGAATGGGACGTACTGCAACATCCACCATATTCTCCAGATCTGGCGCCTTCCGACTACTATTTGTTCCGGTTCCTGCAAAATTGTTTGGATGGCAAAACCTTTACCTCAAATGAAGATGTCAAAAACCACCTGAACCAGTTTTTTGCCAGCAAGAACCAAAACTTTTATGAGAGGGGAATTATGTTACTGCCAGAAAGATGGCAAAAGGTGTTGGACCAGAATGGCCAATATATAATTTAATAAAATATTTATTCATTATACGAAAACTGTCTTTCATGTTCCCCAAAAAAAACGAAATGACTTTCCGAACAACCCAATAATTTATACGGGCATTAAAAAAATTTCACTCTATAGATAACACCGCTTATACCCAAGTATGCAGTATATGCCATTACAAAAATCAAACTGTTGCTGATCTCCATAAACATATACAGAATGCGCATCATGATATTAAGTTAATTTTTCATTATGAAGTTTTTTGAGGTCAATCCGATTTCGACCAGTGGAAAAGTGAAATCGAGCGCCAGACTATTTCTTTTTTCACCTTAACTACCACAAAAATAAAGGACATTGCAGAATTTTTGTATTATAAATGTTACAGAAGTGGTCTCCAAAAAGCAACTGAATGTCAATCAAATAAAAAGCAAAGACGTTCTAAATATGCTGGAACAATAAAAACTGGTTTCACTTGTCCAGCAGTGATGAAAGTCACAAAGGAAAGTGTTCAGGAGGCCACTCAAACAACTGTCCACTTCCAATTAACCCATGTTGGACACAAGTGTGAAGTGCGAAAACATCCATTGCAAAAAGAGGAACGTGGATTATTGGCTGGCATGCTCAGCTCTGGGATGCCAATTGATGTTGTTATGGACAAGACTCAAGCCCAGTTTTCCCCAAAAAGCGATTAGGACTAACTACACGCCAAGGCATATATACCATTGCCCGAGATTTTAATGTTAATGAAACTGTGCATAAAGACGATGCAATGGCAGTGGACATAACTGTACAGAAAATTATGCAGGAAGTATATAATCCTGTTTCAGTGTACAAGCCAGTTGGCAAAAAACTGGAGAAATATCCAGGCATTGAAGATGATTTTTTACTGGGAATCTATAGAAGCACAAATTAACCTGTTAAATTTATATGGTAAAGAGTGTGTGATGTTGGATTCCACTCATGGTACCAACCAGAGGGGATTTGGTTTAACAACTAACTATTCTGGTACACGATAAAAAGCATGAAGGACTAACTGTGGCATTTTCTTTCTCCAAACGAATTGCAGCGGAAACATACGAGCTCTTTTTTGATGCCATCAAACTGAAATCGCCAGATATTGACACTCAAGTTATAATGACAGATGATAAAACTACTTTTGTAAATGCAAGGAGTAAATCCTTTGGAAAAAAACCAAGGCATTTATTATGCTCGTGGCATGATAGTAAAAATTTAAATAAAAACTTAAACTCAAAAGTAAAAAATGAGGAGGTAAGAAAGAACATGAAAAAAGACCTCAAGCAATTATTACATGAACTAGATTTAGTTACATTTAAGAAATATCTAGACAATTACTTAGTCGGATATCAGAAGGAAGAAGCTTTTATAACATACACTGATGGAAAAAAATCCCAACACCAAGAAAAAATTAATGAACAGTAATGAAATTTTAGGAATACATTTGTCTAGGTAACATATTTAATTGATTAAAGCTTCAAGATCACAGGTAGAGCCATTTCAAAAGTGAAATGTTGGTACATTAGTAACCGGTGTAACCGCCAGAATTTTGAATCATTGTGTCGTACAGGTGTCGGATATCAGTTTGTGGGATGGAGTTCCATACCTGTTGCACTTCAGCGGTCAATGCAGGGACGGTTAATGCTGGTTGTGGATGAAGCTGGAGTTGTCGTTCAATGATGTCATATACGTGCTCGATTGGAGAAAGATCTGGTGTTCTAGCAGGCCAAGGCAACATGTCAACACTCTGTACAGCATGTTGGGTTACAACAGCGGTATGAGGGCGAGCGTTATCCTGTTGGAAAACTCCCCCTTGAATGCTGTTCATGAATGGCAGCACAACAGGTTGTATCACTAGACTGACGTACAAATTTGCAGTCAGTGTGCGTGGGATAACCATGAGAGTGCTCCTGCTGTCATACGAAATTGCTCCCCAAACCATAACTCCAGAACTAGGCCCTGTGTGTCTAGGCCGCAGACAGGTCACTAGCAGGCGTTCACCTGGCGTCCTTCTAACCAACAAACGGCTATCACTGCGACCAAGGAAGAACCTGCTTTCATCAGAAAACACAACAGATCGTCACTCCGTCCTTCAATGAGCACTAGCTTGACAGCACTCACGTCGCAAACGGCAGTGGTTTGGAGTCAGTGGAATGCACTGTGCAGAGCATCTGGCTCTGAGCTGTCCTTGCAGTAAACGATTTGTAATAGTTCGTTGTGTTACTGTGGTGCCAACTGCAGCTCGAATTTCAGCTGCAGACGTAGTACGATTAGCCACAGCAATACGCCGAAGACGACGGTCTTCTTGAGGCAGTACCTTCCCTTGACCACTGCCGCCAATACTCATGCACAGTGGATACATTCCTGCCAAGTCTTTCAGCAATATCGCGGAAAGAAAACCCACCTTCTCGTAGCCCTCCAACAGCGGTTCTTAACCTATGGGTCGCGACCCAGAATTCGGTCGCGAAGCATATCTCTTGGGTCGCGCTGAGTCGGACCAAAAAAGTTAGTAATACACCAAATAATAAGTAATACTAACACCTCCTAGAAGAGTTATTCCCTAATACAATGTTTCGGTTTTACCGCTCTTCGCGAATGGCCTTCCGGAAGTGACGTCCAATTCCTGCCCTGAGTCTTTCTCTTCTAGGAGGTGTTGGTAATACGCACGCCATTGCTTAGCGTGCGCGCAGACTCAGTAAGCTTGTAGGTAACATAGTCATGCTCCGGTAGTGACACCTTTTGGTGAAAATTGAAAGCGCTACCGATCTGCTACTTTTACTTTCACTTCTAAGAAACCGGGGATTCCCCGTTGTTTGTAAGCATGTAAGCAGAGAATAACAGATTTTACTCGTGTGAATAAAGAGGTAATAACAAAAAGTTGATTCCTGTTTTTATTGCTATTAAAATATTAATGACATTTACATTAAAAACGTTGCACTCCGCTACAAGCTCTCTTTCAAAAACTCGTTTCTGCGTATTGTGTTGTGAATAACAGTGAATACAAGTATTTTAGAAACAAATTTTGTCTTATTATTAATAGTGGAGTGATCAAGCCGCAGTGCGTATTGTAAAATTGTAATCACTCTAATAATGGCAAAACGTGAATACAATGAAGCATTTTTAGAATTAGGTTTTACTTGCATTTATGATGGAGGAGTGAACAAGCCGCAATGCGTGTTGTGCAGCGAAATATTAAGTAATGAATCAATGAAACCGAACAAACTTAAAAGACATTTTGATGCAAAACATAAAATTTTTTCCTTTGAGGGAAAAGATCGTACTTTTTTCGAAAGAAAAGAAGCCCATTTAAAAAGACAGCGTTAAAAAGACAGCACCAAGTAGTAATGGTTTTATAAATTCTGCCAAACAAGCTACACTTGCTTCTTTATATGTGGCTTGGCATATTGCAAGACAAAAGAAACCCCATAATATTGCTGAAAAATTTATAAAACCTGCTGCCATTGACATGGTACGTATCATGTGCGGAGATGAAAGTTCAAAGAAATTACAAAAGATACCATTATCAAATGATACAATTCGTTTACGATTTAATGATATGTCATTTGATATTAAGAATCAACTTATCTCTGCTATAAAAATTGCTGGTTTATTTAGTATTCAACTGGATGAAACGACAGATGCAAGTAAAGATGCTCAACTCATGGTTTACGTGCGGTATCCAGGTTTAACAGATATACAGGAGGACATTTTATTTTACAAACCAATGTCAACAAAAACTAGAGGTGAAGATATTTTTCTTATGGTCGATTCGTTTTTTAAAGAAGGATTAAATTGGAATCAGTGTTTCAGTATTTGCACCGACGGTGCAGCTGTCATGACAGCATCTCAAAAGAGATTTTCGACAAGAGCAAAACAAATGAATCCACAAATTATATCGATTCATTGTTTGTTACATAGACAAAATCTTGCTTCAAAAAAATTATCACCCGAATTATGTATCGTTTTGGATGAAATTGTTGCGGTAGTCAATTTTATCAAATCAAGAGCTCTTAACTGTAGAATTTTCCACGAACTGTGTTTCGAATTTGGTGCAGAATACGAACATTTATTATATTATTCTGAAGTTAGATGGCTGTCCCAGGGCAAAGTTGTTCAAAGAATATTATCATTGCGGACAGAAGTCGAATTTTTTTGAGAGAAAAGAAACACACATTAGCATCTAAATTCTCCGAGTTGAAGTGGATTACTCAAGTTGCTTATTTGTCAGATATTTTATTTGAAATAAATAATCTAAATACGTCTATGCAAGGACGTAATCATACTATTATTGAATTAACTGAAAAAATTACATATTTTAAAAATAAACTCAAATTATGGAGAAATAAGGTTGAAGTAAAGAAACTTGCTTCATTCCCGACTCTAAATTTACTTGTTGAAGACAATAATATTGATATCAAATTTTGAAATACAGAAAATTATTAATCATTTAGAAAAAATAATAGCAGACTTTGATCGATATTTCCCTGCAGACGATGTTTTCAAATATAATTGGGTTCGAATGCCATTTAATTTTGATGTAAGTGATTTGCATGAGGAATTTGTTAATATTAATCAATTTCAAGAACAATTAATAGAAATGCAAAGTGATCAAGCACTTCGATACAATTTCTACAAAAACACTCAATCTTTATGTGCTTTCTGGTTAAAATTAAAAACCGAAAAGCCAGTAATTGTTAAAGAAGCCCTAAAAGTATTATTGCCCTTTTCAACAACATGTATGTGTGAGGCTGGTTTTTCAGCTCTGTATGTAATCAAAAACAATTACCGGAACAAGTTAAATCTTGAAATAGATATAAGGTGCTCCTTAACAAGCATTCAACCGAGGTTTGAAGATCTTTCAAAATGTATTCAAGCACAAGGTTCTCATTAAAACTGTACGAACTTGCATTTAAAATTTAAAAGACTTAACATATGTATTGATATTTCTTTTTTTTTTTTTTAGGAATAAGTTAAAATGTCAATTATTTTCAAAAAGTTATAAATATATTTTAATTTGGTCAAAAATTATTAAAAACACTTGATTATTAATTAAATTTTCCTTGGATCGAAAAGTACTTTTGTTTATCCTTATTATTAAAAAATAAATAAAAAAAATTGTAAGTTAAAAAAAATCATCATCGTAGGATAGAAGACTTTTTAAAAATACGCTCTAAAATAAAACAATGAAAAAATTGACTTTTTTTGGGTCGCGACATGAACATATTTCTCAAATTTGGATCGCGGCTTAAAAAGGTTAAGAACCACTGTCTTATCAGACTGGCAAATACCGTGTATACGTTCATGCACAAACGATCAATTAAAAAAAACACGTCACGTGACCATGTGCTGTCTGGTTAACCCAATGGTTTCCAACCTGGGGGGCGCAATACTGTTGCTGGGGGGGCGTGTAGCTGTTTTCAAAATATCATTTTCAAATACAAACCAAAAAAGTCAAATAGGTGTCAAAAAAATGAATCAGCAGTATACGTAATCCACAATCCTCGCCGCGGATTTTTGGTGTACAAATGCTAAAACATCCCATTCATACTCTTCTTCGAATCGAAATATCTCGCTTTCGCGTTTCGAGCCGAGTACCGGTGGGGCGTGGAATCAAAAGATAAGCACTTGCAACATCCCAGTTATTCTCGTGCTTACTCGCGCCAAACTTCATTAAACAGAAGCATCTGATTGTTTCTGTTTTCTATGAACAGAATTAGTTCGTTAGTAGTGCTTACGATAACCACGTTTATATATAGAATGAAACACTTTGCTTTGGTAACTTCTAAATAAATTAACATCGAGGTAAATTTCCTAACAGTTGTAATAGTGCCTTATTAACCAGGAAATGTTAATTTAATGTTGAGGTAGTTTTTCGGCACTAGCGCGAAGTGCCAGGGGTATACACATCCGAAACAATAAATAGCATCCTGTCCGATGTTAATATACTATTTTTTTCACTACTAGCGCTTTTTTACTTTCTCGTAAATTCACCATTAACCGTTTTAATTGAGTAATATGAATATTGTAATTGGAAAAAATCACGTTTATGTAAGAAGAGCGCAAGTTATTTTTATGTTGTTTATATTCCAGTAATTAATTTTGACAAAATTAGTTTTTAATTCTACATTTAAAAATTATCCAAATTAAGACTGATATTTTATTTAAAAGAAAATATTGATATAATTGTATTGTATTTTAAATTAATATAAAATCTTTGATTTAAAATAATACCTCTTTTAGATGGATAAATACGTAACTGGCTTGAGAAGAAAATTGAATGAAGCAGAAGCAGAGGGCAAAAGAGAAGATAATAAAAATATCGGAAATATATCTTCGCAAAATAGTAAACCTAAATATAGAAAATATGATATAATGTACTTATCATTAGGATTTACATATAAGGTTATTAATGGCCAAGAACGTCCATTGTGTTTGCTGTGTATGAATACTTTGGCCTCAGACAGCATGAAACCAAATAAATTAAAACGACATCTTGAAAAAGTACATGCAGATCACGCTGGCAAGGCAAGAGAATTTTTCCAAAGAAAATTAGAGAATTTAAATAAACAACAAGAAATGTTTTCAAAGACCACGTCTGTAACACAAAAAGCATTGCTTGCGTCATATAAAGTTTCTTATAGAATTGCTAAATGCAAAAAACCCCATTCAATAGGAGAAGCTTTGGTACTACCTGCAGCTATTGACATGATAGAAACGATCCTTGGTGAATCATATGCTGATCAACTTAAAATCATTCCACTTGCACATAATACGGTGGGAAGACGAATATCCGATATATCTGAAGATCTTTGCGATCAATTAATAGAAAAAGTAAAACTATCTTCTTTCGCGTTGCAAATAGATAAGGCTACCGATATTCTTAAGGATGCACACTTGATAACATACGTAAGATATGCTGTGGAAACTGATATTAGAGAAGACATGTTATTCTGTAAACCTATTGAATTCAATACTACATCAAGGGAGGTTTTTAAAATCATTGATAATTTTTTTAATGAAAATGGCATTCTGTGGGAGAACTGTGTTGGACTATGCACAGATGGAGCTCCAACTATGGCAGAAAAAAATGATGGTCTACAGGCACTAGTTCGAAAGGTGGCTCCTCGTGCAGTTTGGACGCATTGCATGATTCATAGACAATCACTTGTTTCAAGAGATATGGGTGAAGATCTACTAACAGTATTTGAAATTACTACAAGAGTTGTAAATTTTATCAAAAATAGCCCATTAAGAGGAAGGCTTTTCGCAAAATTGTGTCATGACATGGGTTCAGAATATAGATCACTTCTATACTATTGTGAGGCACGTTGGCTTTCTCGTGCCAAAGTACTTCAAAGGGTGTTTGAGCTAAAAGAAGAGATCGCCATATTTCTTAGTGATAATAATAGAGATGAAGCACGCTTGTTTTAGGACACGAAATTCCTTGTAAAACTTGAGTATTTAGTTGATATTTTTCAAAAACTCAGTATTTTAAATAAATCAATGCAAGGGACTCAAATTCATGCTTTTACGCAGAAAGACAAGATTACTGCATTTATGAAAAAAATTGGAACTGTGGATAATAAGTTTAAAAAAAAAATAACTTTGACATGTTTCCCACTTTTAAAATTACCTGTCTTGCTGATGAAATAGAAAAAAGTAAAGTTCTTATTAATAATCATTTGACCAGTCTATAGAAGCAATTCTCGTTGTACTTTAAAGATCTTGACATGTCCAAATATGACTGGATTAGAAACCCATTTGTGGTTGAAAAATATGATTATTTTGGCCTTACGACAGCAGAACAGGAAATGATAATTGACTTATCTAGTGATAGCACATTAAAGCAGATGTTTCGAGATGAAAATAATATTGTTACGTTTTGGCTACGAGTAAAGGACGATTTTCCTACTTTGACAAACAAAGCTTTAGAAATTTTATTGCCATTTGTAGCATCTTACCCATGTGAAACTGGTTTTTCTACAGTAGCTGTCTTAAAAACAAAGTATCTATCTCGATTAATGATTGAAAAGGAACTGAGAACCGCGATTTCTTCAATGATACCATGGTTTGAGAAAATTTGTGCTGAAAAACAAGCTCAACCGTCGCATTAAATTTTTATGTTGTAGTTGTATTAATTATCTATTCTTTTTTATGTTTTGTTATTATATTTCTTAAAATAAATATATTATATTTTTACATATTGTATATTATTTTGTAGCTCATTAAATAAATTATAATATTAGTTGAGTATTTATGAAATTTGATTTTTAGATAAATTAACGGGACGCTACAATTTATTTTTTAAAGGGGGGGGCGCTGGTACAAAAAGGTTGGAAACCACTGGGTTAACCTAAAAAAGGTGGTATACTTAATGGTTTATTTATCGCTCATTAGTAATTTCTCCTACTTAGTGATTATCAACAGTTCTCGTTTCATTAATTGTGGGATTTCAGTTATGTTTCGTTAATCACTTAAGAGCAAAAGGGAATATTACGGTGATGATAATTCCAATAGCTTTGACTTTGTATAAGATGTATATGGTGTGAATTCTTTTAAAAAAATTGAGTGCCTTTCTCATGGACAAAAGAGTTGGTGGACATCTTTGTAAATTAAAAAAGAACACAAAAGGGCTCAGTGGAAAAGGAAAGTTAACCTACAAATTTATTGATAGACTACAAAACTATTACGGATTCGACATTGGCCGTAATGTGGGAAAGTTGGAAAAAATGAGGAGTGCCGTCATTGCCTCTTTTTTTTCCATTGCTGTTCCGGCACCAATAATCCTATACAGCACTAGTGCCCTGAAGGGGGTAAATAGTTGCTTTAAGTTTCAGAAAGCTATCTTAGGTCTACTCTCTTAAGGAGACGACAGCCTCTCTTACTTAAAAGTAAAATAGGTTAAATTTTCTTTTGCTGGTCTATCAACTTGCCTCAATGTTTCACCTCCACTCCCTGCCTGGTGGGACTTAATTAGGATGTACTAGACCCTCATCTACTTAGAATTTCCACAGACCAGCTTCTACTCTCCACGCGTCTTTACATTTTTTGTAGCTTACGCTACCAGTGCGTATGTAATCTGTTCTTATCAGCTTAATGCACTGTAAGATTTAGCCTCAACACGACGGGTGAACACGTAATGGGTTAACCTTACAACTTAGTACAACTAAACACAATTTTGGGGCATCAATAAATAAATCTGGAGGGCCGTTAATTATCAACGAATAAATTTAAACATCAGGGGTAGTATAAGGAACAAAATTATAAAACTCAAATCTGCAAGTAAATAGGGTTAACATAAATAGGTCTACGTAGGGGGAATACACCAACTTAGTCTGCAGTAATCTTTTTCAGTTACGTTCTGATTATTGTAAACACTAACTGTATTGTCCGCTCTAACTGTATTGTATACATACTCTGTAAACTTTACGCTGTTCTCTATGTGTTAATATAAAATCGGTGTTAAAATAAAGTTCTGATTGCGTGTGGAAAAGATTAACCCCTCGCTATTTAGAGTAATTAAAATTTCCACTGAATAAAGAATACTCAATAACTTCTAATTCCTGCAGAGGCGGATTGGCCCAGCTACTAATGTAAACCTCGCCGTTTAGCTTACTTATACAAACCAACTGAACTTTACCACAAACTTTTGAAAAGATCAATAGTCGAGAACTCTTAAACGACATGGGTGAAAATAGGACCCCATCGCAAGGAGCTGTAACTCCAATGCCGGGACCAGAAAACGTCTTCATGCCAGTCTTCAGGTATTCCCCGTATGCAGCAGGACATGGCAGTAGACTTGCTAAAACCGCTCAACCTGCACTAGAGAATGCCCTCGAGGCGTTGTTGGCACAGCAAGCTGATGAAACCGACTAGTGCGTATCTCAGCATACCTCAAAATTACAGCGTTTGCTCGAGTCAAGGGTTAAATCTCAAATCCCAAGGCCTATCGCTTCTCCACCGAGCGCACGGGAACCCAGCTTCCCCAAGCCAGCACGAACCGCCCGCTCCCGCGTCTCCTAGGAGAATCTCGCCAACACATGAGAGACGGCCCACCAACTTGCCACCACCCACTCCCTGCCGGGAGACCCACTGCAACATGGAATCCCCAGCTGAGGCAAGTGTTACAAAAGCCAGTGGAAATTCAATTTCGGATATGGCACTGACGTCTGAACCAGATCTCGCATCCCTCTTCCCTGGTGTCACAGTGACAAATCCACCAAATGTTTCTGCCTTCAACCGGAAGACGTTTGCCGAAGTTGCCACCCCCATACTCCTTAGTGAAAAGGCCGCAACTTTGCCGAATTTTGCAAAAACCCCTTCTCGTCCGAGGAAGGACTCGCACAACATCTCTCGGACGTTCACTATCATGGCACCTTTTCCCCTTTAAATTCTAATAAACATAGAAGGTAAAAGACACAAAGCAAGCCTCATGAGTGCCCAGAATGTGGGAAATTTATCGAGAGATCGTTGACGAAGCATGTCTGCGTGGGATCTTCTGAATTTAAGACCATGGTGTTTCGCGCCTCCCACAAGAGACCCAGAAAAATCTGGCCCGTCCAAGAGAACAAAGAAACAACAAAGGGTCAACAAAAGAAAAGAGCTATTGTCGGCCTGGACAGCTGGAAAACCATCCCTCTGAAATAAATAAGGAATAAGGATGATCCCGCCACCTCCTGAAGCCTGAAAAGAAAAGCCCTGGCACGGTCACGACCAACCACAAAACCGCGACTGCGCATAGGTCTCCAAAGGATAATGTCATGGATAAGAGGGAACTTCACTTCCTCACAGAGACCCTCCACGTCCCGGGACACCGCCACTGCACCGACAGCGAAGGCATCAATAACGCTTCGCAGGTACTAGATAATAAGAAGTGCCACCTGTGTCCCCACATCTCAAAATCAAGAAAAGGTCTTAAGGCCCACCTGCTGCAACACTACAAAATTCAAGTCCACCGCAGGAGGACCAAATCTACCACCCAGGACTTGCCCGAATTCGTCGCCACCGAGAGACGCCGGATCCCCTCCGCGGCCACAAGCTGCTCGGGAACTTCGTTCCAAAAAGCGACAGTCACGTAGGTGTCCCTGATGACAACACTAATCAGTCTCCTCCCTCTCTTGCAGATGCCTGTCCTAATACCAACGGAAGGGTTGAGACCGTATTGCAGATCCTCTTTCCGATTCGGGACCCCTTGACCTGCACTGAGCAAAATTGCTTTTCGCCAGGGTTCTCCGGAAAGACCTGAAATTCGATGAGGGTCCCTCATTCGGCACCTTCGTGAAGCCCACCATATAATCATCTATAAGACTACTTACTAGTGCTTCATTTGCCAAACTAGAATCTGTAGGAACCCGAGCGAGCACCCTTGCCTCGTCAACCAGACAGTCGACAGATCGTCGTGCCGAGACTACAACTTCACATGTGCCTCCCTGGTTGGGATAAACAATCACGTCTTCAGCCACAGGAGAGGAGACGCCATACAAGGTGCCCCGCAACTCAACATCAAGAAATCTAGACCAAGGCGCCGTAATAGGTGAAGATACTACTCTAACCAACAAGAATCCGAGGATGAAAATATTACCGACCTAGTTGCTGCGCTTGCACAGGAACCTCTACAGAATGCGGCTCCTTTAAAGCCCCCTACCCTCAGCAGAGGAAGACCAGTCCGTGTTCTCTCACATTCTGAGAGGAACTCAATTCCATCGCCACCAACGACAATTCGGAAGCCAACTTCCGGTCGTTCTGTACGCTGGTCAAGCAAGTGGTTAATGAAGCTAGGAAACACCTATTTGAAAACGCAGCTGCCAGTCAAGATGCTCCACTAGAAAACCACCTTGACTCGCAAGATCCAGCTGCCATTCAAAAGTTATATCAGGGTTATCGTTGTAGGGCCGTCAGGCTTATCATTGTTAATGACGCGGAGGTTCTCTATCGACACCGATTCCCTCTTCCAGCACTTTTTGGCAGCCTGGTCAGCCAGTACGTCCGGCACCTCTTTCTACGTCCAGTGTACCGAGAAAAGAATTGGCGTGTTGAAGCATCCCTTCACTGCGGCGGAGGTCCTCAAAAGACTAAAAACTCTACCCCTGGCCCGCAGAGGTTAACTTACCACCACTAGCGGTCTGTCGACCCGAAAGGAAAGGCACTCGCCACGGTGTACAATCTGTGCCTCTTCAAGAAGATTCCTCCCCGGAGGAAAGAATGAAAGACCATCCTCATTCCAAAGAAAGGCGACCTTAGCTCTCCAGCCAACTGGTGCCCCATCGAGCCTTCGAATACCATATTACAAGCTTATCGCAATGTGCCTTGCCGGCCGCCTCACAGACTGGTGCGAGAAATACAATGTGATTTCTAGATGCCAGAAAGGCTTCATGCCCCACGACGGCATCCTTGAGCTCAACTTCATCTTACATGAGCGCCTCAACGAAGCGAGGAACAAGAAAAAAGACGTCTGCGTCGCCTGGCTGGATACTGAGAATTATTAATAATTTTTGCTTTTTAAAAATACGCACAAACGTGCTTTTTACGTTTTGAAATATTGCTAGTATTGTATACTTTTGATAACTGAATCCTGGTGAATATGTTATCAAAAGGAATAATATATGAATTATAACTGTAGTAATTGAGTTTCGATTTAACGCTTTACTTCGAACGAAGAAGTGGGGTGAAAGAAAGATCTCTCGCGAATCTCTGTTTACATTCTGTTACTGGTAACCATTCGCTTATGTGTTTCGCCTGATAAATGCCAGATGCTTTGACGAAGCGGGGGCGGGAATAAGAGTCGCTCCTTGATTTTATATCATTTTGTTTCGGGGGAGCGAGTAATGCTTGTGTTTACATTTTTTTCTAGCAGAAAAGAACTCTTCGGAATAAAAAGTATAAAGGCGAATATTTGAGAGGAGGACAACATTTCTACTTATATTATTTTTCTTCATATTATGAATGTAGAGTTTTGTATGGATTATCTGTTGCATTTTTCATCATGTTATAAAAAAGTGAATTAATTCCGCTATTTGTAATATTTAATATTAGTTTAATTTGATCAAAAAATGGCATTCTTAGGAAAAGCTAAGAAATCTGATCTTGTGAATTTGGCCACTGAATTAGGGGAAACTGTTACTAAAGACTTAAAAATAATCCAACTCAAAGAATTGATAACTAAAAGTAAAAATTATGAGTTAGAACTAGCAACTAATATGTTAAATATCATTATAGAGGAGAGAGTCGAGAAAGAAAAACTTGAAATTCAAAGTAAAG
>JAPMOQ010028131.1:0-10442 GCA_026543055.1 Argiope trifasciata | reverse complement strand
AGATTTAGACTGTTAGCATAAAAACATGATTATTTTAAGCATTCAGATTAACTTGGTTAAGAGCTTTAATGAAACTCTAATTCGTAAATAAAAATAAATTTTGAAAGCAGAATGGTTAAGAAATTTCTCTCTTAACTACTAAAGACATATTTGTTGAATGCATTTGCACTTGAAGTTTCTTACCGTGGTTGTTAAACTTCAAATTTGGTTAAGAATTGTTGACCTAAATAAATTTTCAATACATAAAGCATTTTTTAATGCTGGTTTGGATGTAATATTTATTTCCCATGTTTCTATTTTCGAATTGTCACATTAATTATCCAATAATTTATTTATATTTAGCTCTGACATTAAATGAGATTTGATAGACACTATTATATTATTGAATCGGAGTTATGAGGACTCTGAGAAGGGAATTTTGTATTCACTTTCATCCGCGTTTTAATTTTTTTTCGTGCAATGAAACAGGTGTTCTCAGTTGTAATAGAAAAGCTGTTTTATAGGTGGAATATTAGGCATAAAAATTAACTTTGAACTTCTTTTTAAATTACTTTTTTTGTTTTATCTTAAAAATAATTTAACTTACAAAAGTTTATATACTAGAAAAATGCATCAGCAAGTTTGTTTATGAATTAATAGAAGGAAACTTATGCCAAGTAGTTTGAGAAAGATAAATATTTTCCTATTTGCACTATTTTTCAAAGAAATTCAGTGGCGTGTATAATTAATGACATTAAAATTTTAATCTTTTTGTTTACTTATGTACTTACTATTTTACCAAAGTAATGGAATAAATTAGCATACAAATAAATTGACGCAATGCTTTTACATTTTATTTAATCAAAAATCAAAGTTTAAAATAATTTGAATATTAATTGAGTTTAGGAATAAGTTGAATTACTCCTGAATTAGCGTTTGCATTAATTTCAATTAAATCTCTTATGTGAACACTAAAATCAAATTACTTAAATAAATTTACGTATGTTCTTTTTATTTTGCAGACAAATCTTTTTGACAGAATATATCCAATGATATCATGATGCCATCAAAATGTAAATGTCTGGATAGTTTGCAATCTTGTTTATAGACATTCTTGATAATGAAACTTTAATTTCTTTTTTCACAGTGCAGATAATGATATAAGAAATTGATGTAAATTGTGTCAAAAAAATTGACGATTCAAAAATGGTTCACAATTCAGAGAAATATTGCAGGGAAACAGCTTTATTGAAAAGACTTGATTTTCATAAAGTAGTCTTTTTGGAAAATATAATAAAATAATTTTTCATATTAATTAAAAATTCAAAACAAATTGCCGCTTAGATTACCTCTTAATCTCAGTTAAATTCTTTATTTAGTTAAACTATCATTTTTATTCAGAATAATCACATTTGCAAGTTGTAATTCAGTGAATCTTATATAGATAGCTTCAGGTCATAGAGAAATGCACGTTTTTGAAAATCGGTTGATTTAGAAATCAAGAAACATTCTTTCAGACTGAGGAATGAAGTATATTTATGCGTAATTTATTAGGTAATATGCTCGAAAACCCTACTTTGATTACAGACATAACATATTGTTGAATGATTATTAGCAACTATAGAACTGCAAGAAACACTACTATTTTGAAGTTTACATTGATGAATATTCTATCAAATTAATAAACTCAATTTTAATGAATCATTAATTTGTAATACTAACTGGTTCATCACTCATGGTTAATGCACAAGGTGGTTATAATGAAATTTCCCCTTTGAACTGGTTATAAAAAGAAAACTACTGGACAAATGTCATCAAACTTGGATATAATTTAAAGAGGTCATGCAAATTTATTTTCTGTCAAAAAAAATTAAAGAAACTAACCATCGCGGCTGAAATGACGCTGTATGCAATAATGTGAAAGAAAATATGACATGAAGGCAATGGTTTAAAATGCGTTAAAAGTTGGTTTATGAAAGTGTTTAAAGCATGTTCAGTGTGTGTTATCTCAAAATCACTGTTCTGTTTATGGTGATAATTTAAATCATTTGTCAGAACTAGAAGATGCAATACTTCGACATGTCCTTATTTATATTCCTCATTATATGCTAAGAGCTTTTGTTGAGAATGCAGTTATGTGATTGAATTTGCTTTCAGAAGATGGTGAACATTACATCATAATTCGGATAGTAACACATTTCAAAAACGATTATTCACATTTTAAACCCATGACTTATTGTCCTATTTTGCTTAACAATATTACATGCAATGTCTTTTCACCTCTAGTAGTTAGTTTTTAGCTTTTTTTCGGCAGAAAAGAAATTTCTAAAACACCCTTTAAATTATTACCAAGTTTGATAACATTTGTTGTTGCAGTTTTTTTTCCTTTTGCGGCCAGTATAAGGTCGAACTTTAATTATAATCAAGAAAAACAAGAATTAAAAACAAATTATTTCCTATTACACAAAAATATTAAATAGAAAATATATTTTTGAGAGTTATTTCTGCTCTAAATATCGCATAAAATGCTACAAAAAAATCTTGCTTGAAGTGCTTTTAATGTACACAGAGAGAGAACGTTGAACACCACTATGTTTTAAGAGACCTAAAATCTCAAAACTTCTGATGTCTGTGTATTACATAAGAGGATTTCAAAGTTACTCTTATATAGTGATAATGTAAGTCTAGCGTGATTATTTTATCAAATAATGATGCTGGTGGTAAAAAAAAGTTTCGTAACTTTGGGTAATGATCCGTACAAACCTAAAAGCAGGAAAACTAGTTCCAAGAAGGCAAGAAACCATTATGCTCACACAAGCGTAAATAGCTTTTTAAAAAGTAAGAGAGTCGAAGAATCATAAAGTTTCAGATAAAAAATACCATGTACTGTACTACTTTTTAGAGTTTTTATAAAAATACCGAGGTGATGATTTCTTTAAGTAATGTTGCCTTCATGCTAACAGCATATGGATCAAAGGTCAATCCATAATTTGCTTGATAGATTTTGAAATCATATGAATAGATAAAACTATTGAGCTTGTCACGACATGAATTACGAATATTTAAATGTATTGCATGATTATTTTTATAATTATTCATTTTGCATTGTAAATAGTTGGTAATTTTGATTGGAAACAGTAGTAGTTTTCGAATTTCTGAATTTGTGGTTTCTAAAAACGATGCTGCGGTTTGAATGTAAATAAATTGATGTAAATTTAATAATATTGTTTATAATGTAGCAAAATTTTATTTTATTGAAACATTATCTGCATTTTATTTTGTTGATGCCCAAACATCAACAATCGGTGACCCTACTTTAATTATAACAACGGATAGCAGACATTCTACAATTGAAACAATTACTATTCTAGATGCCGAAGTTAATAAAGTAAGCATAAAAATTCCTCCAATTTGGTGAGAAAACCTGCAATTTGGTATTATCAAATTGAAGCTCAGTTTGAAATAAATAAAATTTGAAGAAACAATATTTAACTATTTAATATTCCAACTTGAATCGAAGTATGTTGAACGACATTATTATGGAAACTAAGCGATACAAATATGCTTTGGCTACAGAAGGACTTTTAAATATGTTCAAGGAAAGTGAAAATAAAAGAACTCAGCGCATAATTACTGGATTAAACCTTGGAGATTACAAGCCAAGTCAGCTTTTGCAGAAGATGAAAAATTTAGGAGCCGACGATTTTTCAGAAAAAGAATTAAAATCTTTATGGCTCGATAAAATGCCTGCTTTTGTTTCGAACATTCTTCTTGTAAGTGAAGAAAGTTTAGACAAACTGGCTACGATGGCTGATAAAACTTATGAGATGAAATCTGAAAAGGAAGTTTATGCTGTTTCGTTAAATGCTACTTATACTGATGCTTTATTTGCAAGAACAGTGGCATTGGAACAAAAAAGTGATTCGATACAAATAAATGGTCGTTCTACATTTTTTAATTTTAAAAATCAGCATCGGAATTCATCTCGGAACTGCAAACGTTCAATTAAGAAATTTAACCAAAAAGGTAAACATTATTTCTACCTTTTTATAACTGGCGATCGTTGTCGACCTGAGAAATATTACTCGCCATGTGCCTGGAGCGAAAAATCGGAAAATTACAAGATGCAAGAGGATTGGCGGCACCATTGTTGCTAAAATTGATGAAATCTGAAAGTTTCGTTTATTTGTAAGACAAAAATACAGGACTTCAGCTTTTAGTGGATTCAGGGGCTGATGTTAGTATTATATCTGCACCGTATCGAAATTAAGCAGTGGATGATTTTAAACTGTGCGCAGCAAATGGAAGGGAAATTCCTACTTACGGAATTAAAATTTAGATTTTAGAAGTTACTTTAAATTTCCTTTTATATAATCTAAAGTTGATAAAGCAATAATAGAATCTGACTTTTTGAATAAATTTAATAAATATTCATAATAAACAGCTTACTAATGGTAGTAAGCTGTTTGGGGTTTTATGGCGCAAGAGCCAAATATGACTATACTGCGCCTAACAAATGGTATTATAAATGTGGCATGATCAATTCAGTCCTTCAAGTTTAAAATTGTATGTTCTCTGTAGGAAATAAAACACATTAATAATGGATAGTATCAGCGCCTTTCTAAAAATGCAAACCACATTGCCAGAAAGAAAATTTTTAAAAGATTAAAATATCAAATTAATTTAAAAGATGAAAATGCAATTTGCATAACGTTCAAACAGAAAACGTTAAAAAAGAAACAAAAAAAAAATCTTGTAATTTTTTAATTCTATGTTTTTTCAAGTATTTGCTATGAAAGGGTTTACTTAAGGTCCATGAAATTTTTTAGGATCAACCCATTTAACGACAATATTGAGGACTTTATTTAAAAATAGTTTTATCAACTGTGGTAGAAGGTTCTGAAGCAGGTGGAGTTTCATCAATTGCTTCATGGGGGTTGTATTCTACAGCATTGTCTGATTCTGTTTCACTGTCAGTGTATTGATCGGATTTATTTGTGGTGTGGTTTCAAGCTCAGAGTCGGCTTCATCCATTTTATCATTTGGTTTAGTATTAATGGTCTGCGGAGAGCTAAAATTAGAGACTGAAATAAATTGGGAGACTTCTCGAGGTGAAGTCTTCCAGAATTTAGAATTCGAAATGTTTTCAGAATTTTGTTTGAGATCTTATTTATATTTTTTACAAGTAATAGTTTTAAATTTATCCAGGTATTGTAAAATAAAATCTGAAGTAATTGGGATATTAGAAGAATCTGAAGGTTTAGGAAGGATGTCACTGTCAGAAGTTTTGGCACATGGGGGATATTTTGCTTTCTTTCCTTTATTTTTAGGGAAGCGAGTTAAAGTAAACTCAGTATCTTTTGATTGAGAAACAGGTTGAAAATTATTTCTATAAATAGAAGCTTGACCTCATTTGGTTTCAGTTTTTTGCAAACTATTGCTCTTTGCTGTTGCATGCACCGAATGTTTACAGGAACAAGTATTTGAAGTAACAATCTCTGTTATTTCTGTCTGAGAAGTAGTGCATTTTAAACTTGATTTCATTGCAGCAACATAAGAAGAGCCATGTTTAGGTGTTTTATCTAAAACAAACTTTCTTGCTTCTGTATAGAAAATATTTCGTTTAACTTTTATGCTTTGAATTGTTTTTTCCATCTTCCAGTTAGAACAGTCACAAGAATAAGCAGGGTGAGTCCCAGAGTAATTTAAACATTTCAAAGCTTGCGAGCTACAAACTGAGGTTTCGTGATCATTAGCTGAGCATTTAGCATATCGAAGCCTGCCACGGCAAGTTCCTTGTGAATGTCCAAATCTCTGACATTTGAAGCAGCGCAGAGTCTTCGGAGCACAAGCTTTAACTTTTGACCGTATGTAGCTAGCCCGTATAAATTTCTGGAGTTCGGGACTACTAAAGGTAAGACATGTTTTGCTGGAATTAATGTGCCGTTACGCTTAATTTTTATACGATGCGCTGCACAGACTTTTGGGAAGGCAATTTCTGTACGAGTTTGGTCTCTGAACAATCGAAAAGATCTAAATCAGTGATCACCCCTTTAGAAAAATTCAGTGTCCTGTGAGGATTTACCTCTACAGGAAAATCTCCAAGTTTTGTTAATTTCTGCACAGCAGCAATCTGAGCTTTCGTTGAGGTTTCAATTAGAAGATCTCCAGATGGAAGCTTTTTTAGTAGTTTTAACATCACCAATAAATGAAGAAATTAATCTTTGAATGAGGAAAGGTGATACCTTATGGAATGTCTTTTGTGTATAAAAAATTAAAAATCTTGTACCTTCTGGTATAGGCAAAGTATTAGAAAAGTCCATGCAAAAAGAACAAACAAATTCGAGCCCTGACAGCACTGCCCACCATGGAGCCCAACAAGGGAAGGCAGCCACTGGATCTGGTTGCTTCCAGCCTCGGCACTTACCCTGATGCTAGCCAGAACTTATACGATAAGAGCTACTGCCTGGAACGTTTACCACCCTTAGGGCAGAGCCCCAGAATGTGACCCCTTCGCTTAATCCCCTTCAGCAGACCAGCCAGATGTCTGGGATACCAGCCGATTGATACACCGGGGGCATAGTGCACCACCCGTATAATGGGTCGTCATTCACTTGGGCATATTTGCTGCCCTCTTTCGACTACTCTCGAGGGAAAGAAAAAAGATAGCCAAAAGCAGAAGGTGGATGGGAGATTAAATTGAAAGGGAGTAAAGATCCCTGGGTACCTCAGGATTAGGACACCCGCACTCACCTATAGTAGGTAAACCTGATTGAGGAGAACAACTTACTAAACTGTCTGTTTGAACAATGACTAATATGTTTATTCGACACCTCGTAATGGCAGTATATGTTGATGATGTTATTAGTACTTTACATAAACTTCTAAATTTGCTCATTTTTTACATCAATACTCAAATTTCACTAAACCTAATTTAACAGTATCAAAGTTTGAATATGATGTTGAACATTTTATCACAACAAAAGGACAGCCTACTTATTCCAAAGCTAGACAACTAGATTCCAAGCAATTACAGATAGCAAAACAATAATTTCTGTATGTGTTAGAAAAGGATATTATTTGACCATCTAAATCACAATGGTCGACTCTACACCTGGTTCTAAAGGAAGATGGCTCCTTCCGACATGTGGAGATTACAGAGATTCGAATGCTCAAACCATACTATATTGTTATCATATACCACGGTGATAAGATTTTAACCACATTTTAAAGAATACTCGAATATTTTCTAAAATTTATTTGCATAAAGCATATTTCCAAATTCCTATAAGTGAAGATGATCAGCAAAAAACTGCTGTAATAACACCTTTCAGTTTGTAATGAGCTTTGGCTTGCTTAATGCTCTTTCCACCTTTCAAAGATTTATCTATGAGGTATTTAAAGGATTAAATTGTGTGTTCCCGTTTTGGACAATGTTTTAATTGCGTCAGCTAAAGAAGAAGTACACGGAAAAAATTTAATTAGTCTTTAGAAGATTTCAAAAGATATGGATTGAGACTTAATATTTCTCAATCTGATTTTAGAGATAATGAACAGGAATTTCTATGTTTTCGAATTAAAAGGGAAGGATCAAAACATTTCTTGAAGAAGGTAAAGCAATTCTCAGTATCAAGCTACCTGAAACTGTTCATCAACTACGGGCTTTTGAAAAACGCAGCTAGAACTGAAACCATTTTACACGAATGCTTAAAAGGTGCAAAGAAAAAAGGTAATGGGAAAATAACTTGGAATAAAGAAGCCATTGAGAGTGAAAAATGTAAAAAAAAGATTTGGCAAACATTACTATTCTGTTTTACCAAAATCCAGAGATATCCCTCTCATTGTGCACAGATGCTTCGAATACAACAGTGGTTACGGTTCTACAACAACTTGAAAGAGGCAGAAGGAAACCAATGGTTTTTTTTCCATACAACTTAAACACGCACAGAAAAATTACAATACATACGATCCAGCTCATATAAATTATCTATCCATTCAATATTTCAGGTATATTCTAGAAGGAAGAAAATTCACATTGCATACTGATCACAAGTCATTAAGCTAAGCATTTTTACAAAATAAGATAAACCATCTCCACGTCAGATTAGATAATTTCAATATATTTCAGATTTCGCAACAGATATTAAGTACATTACAGGAGAAAGTAACGTGGTAGCGGATACTTTATCAAAAATCGAGGAAATTGCTCTTTGAACTAATTGCCAAAGAACAAGAACAAGATGATGAATTTCGAACATGTCAAAAATCTATAAGTTTGTCATTTAAAAAGTTTATCTTCCATCTGAAAAATATTTATGGTGCGATACTTCACACAGCATATTAGACATAATATACCTAAAAAATTTTGCATGAAGATATTTCACCAGTATCACAGATGATCTCATCTAAGAATGAAATCAACAGTGAAATTAATTTCTTCAAAATTTATATAGCGAGATATTAAGAAAGATATCCAGCAATGGGCGAAGTCGAGTATTCCATGCCAACAATCGAAAATAATTTGCCACAAAAAATCAGAATTGGGTGAATTTCAAAAACCACCAGGAAGATGTCGGGAAATAGATATTGATATTGTAGGTCCACTACCACCTTCAAACGGTAACACCTACTGTCTTATTTGATAAGATAGATATACGAATTGGATGGAAGCTATTCCGTAGAAATCATATCTGCAGAAACAATATCAAAAGCTTTTTATAGCAATTGGGTAATAAGATTTGGAGAACCTTGGAAACTTCTTACTGATCGTGGAATCCAATTTAATTTTCACATATTTCCCACCCTTTCAACAATCTGAGGCATTAAGCTTACATATACTATAGCTTATCTCCCGCAGTGAAACGGAAAGGTAGAACGATTACATAGATTAATGAAGGTTGCTTTAAAAGCCCATAATAATGTATCTTGGAATGAAACATTACCAAGAGTAGGTTTGATCACATTACTGTGATCCATGACGATACTAATTATACAATAGCAGAAATGATGTATGGAGAGAACATCACACTTCCTGAAGAATTCTTTAAATTGTATATACAACATACATCACAAGGAACTTTTATAAATGATTTACAAAACACTATGGAGCTGATGAGACTGAAAGAACCTGAACGAAAAAGTTATCCAAAAATAGTTGTCCATAAAGATTTAAAATCAACTTCTTAAGTTTTCCTTCGGAATGGAAATTGATGGACTTCGGAAGCCAGTCGAACCTCTTTACGAAGGTGCTTATTTTGTTATCAGCCGATCACGGAAATATTTTACTCTGAGGATAAAGAATAAAGGGGTTAATGCAATTATAGACAGATTAGAGTCAAAATATCACCTACCACAAAAATCATGAAAAAGAGCAGCTTACAACTCCAACGTGTGAAGACTGCGTCTGCGCAGCAACCAACCAAGATTTCAACCAAGGAAACTGTGTTTCAAATTATCTTAAATCACCTTTAAGACAATCACGAACTGGTAGAATTATTAAGATAGCACTGAGATTCGAAATTTCCGTTTCGACTGACTTCCTATTTTATACTGCTACTTAAATATTAACTTCCTACTTTGTAACATAACGTTCGTTACCGGTAGGGGAATATATGTTGCAACATTAATCATAAATATTTTGTATAAAAATAATGGGCGATTATTTTAATAATTATCTATTTTACTTTGTAAATAGCTGTTAATTAAAATTGGCAACAATAGTATTTTGTAACTTCTAAATTTTTTGTTTTTAAAAACGATGCTAAAAATTTGAATGTAAATATATTGCTGTAAATTTAATAATATCTCTTACAATGTAACAAGATTCAATTTTATAGAAAATTTCTCTACATTTTATTTTCTTGATGCTCGAACATAAACAAGCTGAATCGAGAAAATAGAGGAAATAAATGTTTTAGATCAAGGTCATTTAGATAAAGCTAGCATTTCAAAACAATATATATGCCTATTACTATAAATATAGAAATTAGCTATAGGACCAGAATTTGAATGCATATCCTCTATAAATTAAATCGTGTATACAGAAAATAAAGATGATTGATTGAATTAATTATATAGATATTGTTAACAATCATTGAAATCGCACCTTCTCTTGCATTTATTTCTTAAAATATATAACATTTAATATTTATTTTATTTCATCCAATCACGTGATGAAAGTTATAATATTTTATATTTAATTAGCAATAATAATTGCGATTTAGAGATTTCTTCCATTTGAGGGAAACAATTTCTTAAAAGTTAATTTGTTCCCTTGGTGTGATTGCGCATATTAAATTTTATTCATTTGTACGAAACATGTTGAAAAATATAGCCAAATTATTTTTTTTTAATTTCGATAAAATCGAAAGTACAATTACATGCTAAAATACTTATACCAGTAGGAAGCTAATTTTTCTTAATTCTTAAATTGATGTAAAAATCATGTTTATGCCATAATATCT
>JAPMOQ010028127.1:1797465-1830138 GCA_026543055.1 Argiope trifasciata | reverse complement strand
GTTGTTTTATTTCAGGGTCAACCTGTTACAGTAAGAGATGATGCATTCAATGGCAAAAGATAAGCAACCCTTCAAGTTTCATCTCGCATCATTGTCTCTAGAGGTGGGTTCAGATGAGGCTTATTATTGACCGCAATAGGAGATCACGCCTACTTCCGAAAAATCACGTTACCACAACGGGACAATGGCAAGTGATTGTCCCGTCGGGACAAACGTTGTCCGCGTTGTCTCCAGTGTTCACACGGGTACAATGCCGGAACAACAGAAGAGAGAGAATGTTTGCGGACAGTAAAAAGCCTCGTGTGAACCCACCTTAAGGTGACAATGTGCTGCTCCATGGGGGGGGGGCGTGGAAAGGCCCTATCACACGGTGAAATTTTGCCAGCCCTTTTTCATTTCTACCCTTAAAATCCGGTCAAGCAAGTTTCATAATCGACAAAATTTTCGAAGCAGTTCAAAAAAGTTGTAGGAAATATTGTCCGCAAACGAAATTCAACCAATCATGTGAAACTTTGAAGTGACGTCACACAAGTAGCATCACTTTCCTTATCGTTTGCTGACGGAAAGTGCCGAAAATATATTGCCGTGTGATAAGGCTCCCGCTCCTCGACTCTCAGCCACGAAGGTTTCAAACCGGTCCGGACAATGGTCACGAACTGTCCGCGTGACGCTACTAAAAGGGACCAGGAGATAACGACGAGGGAGAGACGCGGGAGGAAGGTCGTGTCGTTCGCCATGAAAGGACTTGATATATCCGAATGTTTTTTATGTATATATCCTGTAAATATTGAACTAATACAATAATCAAGATTATGATTTGTTCGTGCATTCATTTCCATAAAAAGTACACTATGGGAATAAACGATTAACAAGATTACAGTGGTAAAAAAACTTTGGGACTTGAAAGATGTAGCTCCAATCATTAGTACTCGCGTTATCTTAAGGTATCCAACTACGTTCAAAGGAAAAATTTTGAAAAAAAAATGGGTTTTTAATACTATTTATAGTTTTTAGATGTATTGTCAATTATTAACGCTATAAATACAAAAAAAAAATGAAAAATGAAATATATGTTGAGAAATAGGAAAATTGGTAGTAAACTTTAGTAAAATTTAACCAAAACGGTTAACAGTCTGCTCAAAATTATAATGCAGCAATCCTATTTTCCATTGCAGGCTAGTTATAGAATACGATAATGAATGAAATGAACCAAAATTTGAGAGAAATTTACAGATGCAAAAAAGTTATGGGTAAAAATATACGTATATAGGCATTTTTTAAATAAATTTACAACAAGTTTTCTAAAAGCACCTATAAATGAAAAAGTATTTCAGCAACAATGAAACTTTTCGTTCATTTCATTGCCGATATCATTTAAAACATGCGCTAAAATTTTTATGCAAATACCTCTAATAGTTTTGCTGATATGTTAACGGTAGAGAATGTAAGACTAATTTCAGTTGAAAGTTAAGGACCAATTTTAGCTGAAAAATATATTTTACTTAAAATTCGCCAAGATAATACATTAGGCCTTCCTTTTCCTAGAAAAAAAACTGTTTTGGAAAGGGGAAAGTCTGAATGAGAAGAAATAACAGTAAGAAGAAAAATTTGCCAATGTGATCGAAAAGCAGTGTTTTTAACGTAGTCGGATATCTTAAGTGATGGAGCTGTTTATCTGATTAGTTTGTTACAATATAAAGCTAGCTCCTGGTATTACCGCCATTTTCCCCAGCGATCGTGCCTTCGGATATACTGAAAAACTTACAAGGAAAATATAGAAAAAATATATATCTACTGGGCGAGTATACTAGTGTCATAGAGAAGACAAGTGAAAAGTTTGTGGTTACTAAAGTTACCTAAGAAATGATTTTTAGCTTCGTTAAACTATTAAATGATTTATTCATGAAAACTCCTTGTATAATTTCTAATGGTAACAAAAGTATTTTATAAAACAGACTATTTATTTGGTTGCAAGAAAGATGTAGCTCTAATATTCCCATTTTTGAGTGAAAATACTTTCATAATATGTGGGAACCATTAATAAGATTGATGAAAAGGAAAATTTTTACACAATTTGGAAATTCAAATGTTTTTCATTACTTTCTGCAAAATTAATTAAGTGGAACTACCTCCTTTTTTGCAGCAAACCCTTCAATTACTGTGTTGTAATAATTTATATGCTTAAGGCCTTATCACACGGCAAAATACCGTTCGCACTTTCCGTTTCTACCCTCAAGAACTGGTCAAGCAAGTCTTTCGACGATCGACAACTTTTTTTAACAAGTCAGAAAATGCTGACGGTGGTGTCGGAAATATTGTCTGCAAACGAAATTTAACCAATCATGTGGAACTTCAACAGTGACCTAGTGTGCCAAGAACGCCGCGATTGACGCCAATTACTTTGTAATCAGCAATTAGCAAATAACATCCTTAGCAATGTTTTTATCAAATTCCTCCTTCTTAGGGGTAAAAAGTTTGATTATTTCTGCCCCTCAAATTATTAACATTGTGTTTTAAGTGCTCTAAAAATTTGAAAATGGTGAAAATTTTCTATTGGTCAGCTGAAAAAGAGTCGGCTATCATTGACCGAAAAGGATGGCCCAAGGAAGAGAACCAATAACATCAGGTAGGTGAAATATTCTATATTTCCGGGTATGATGTGATCAAAAAATGTTTTATGCGAATAATTTTATGATAATGTAGAAAGACGGCATTTAATCTATTTTTTAAATTCTTTTAAGTATGTACAAAAAATTCTTGATAAAATTTTTTGTTTGTATATGTAAAACATATTATAAATATTAATATCTCTTGCTGAATTATTTTATCTTGCATTTCTTGTAATCCCAGCTAAAATATGGACCACATAATGAAGTGTATTAATTGTTTAAAAAGTTAGGAATGCAATTTATTAACTATATTGAGTCATGTATAGATTATATAATTGTGCAATTATTTAAATTAGACAAGATTCGATTTAACACGATGTTGTGTTTATACGCGGAAGACACAGCAATACTAGCAAGAAACAAAAATCCAAAATACATTACAATCGCACTCAATAGACATCTTAAATCACTTGAGGAATGGTTCATAAAATGGAAAATCGTAATCAACGCTAGCAAAACCGAAGCAATTCTTTTCAGCAAATATAACATACTTAAAAGTCACCTCACTCTAAAAGTTAAAAATCAATCTGTCCTGTGGTCTAACGGATGTAAATATTTAGGAGTCATATTAGACAGCAAGCTAACTTGGAAACTCCACTATAACTATACAGTAAATAAGTTTCGAGACCTAACTCGTAAATTTTATCCCTTAATTTCTCGAAACTCCAAAATGAGCAGGCAGAATAAAATACTTATTTACACCGCCTATTTGCGTCCAGTACTAACGTATGCTTGCCCTGTTTGGGGTTATGCGGCCAGATGCAACTTGCGATTAATTGAAATTCAACAAAATAAACTACTAAGGCAAATATGTAATATGCACTACTGCATGCGTAATACAGATATGTATTATTGTCTTGATTACCCACCCCTCAAAAAGTTTATTGCAAAACTCGCTGAAAAATTCTTCAACAACCTTAGAAACATCGACAATAGCTCTATAAAAAACATCCAGAATATAACCCAGATATTAAAATCAAAACGCAACGCAACATACTTCTATATAATTCCTAAACTTAACTCCTATTTTTCTCTTTTAATTATCCACAATAGTCTTAAATAACTGCAAATACCAACTAAAATCCTTTAACTTAGAAAATTTTTCAAGTTGATCTGGCCATCATGCTCCCTCACACTCCCCCATGCTAACAGCCAATAGTATTGAGTCTGGACACAAGCCCACCCACCTACCCAATCAGCCCTCTCCAACTACTTATACCGATCTCCCGGAGCTGATCACTGCAGATACAGAAAGCCATGCCTCATTCATCCTACTCTGATCGAGGATAAGCCCCTACCGGGGCTAGGCGCCTCGTACTCCAACTCATATGAATTAGACAAGATTGCTAATGTGGCTAATTAGCTCCTAACTTATGACTTTCTCATTCATTATTAATTTCCATTTTTTATTATGTTTCACTTATGTAAATGTATATTAACATGCAGCAGTACTTTCTTACCAATATTATTCATGAAACTAAAACTAAGAAGAATAATGAAGAATAAAATTTTAAGAATTTATTCTTCATTCATTTACAAAACAAATTATACAAAATTAAATTTGGTATTAGTGGGTTTTTTTTGCGTTACTGATATTTGTCTAGGTAAAGTGACATGTTATAATGCACACACACACACATATTTTTATAATGAAATACTCCATGAATAACGTCCCATTTTAAAGCATCACTAGGGCTATTTTGCAACAAAACCTAGTAATTTTTGAGCCACAGTCAGATGACAAATAAGACATCTGAGTCGACACATCGTCTCTAAACTTCCATATCAAACAAGCGTTGAGAGTTTCACCTAGTTGGATTCAAAATGCATCATACCCTTATATACAATGGGTCTACGGAGGAATCGGATTTCGAACCTCGAATTTATCGGTTTCGATGTCGGGACTTTATCACCAGTTTACTGCTTATTACTTCTCGGCTCGGTGGCTCGGTGGTAAGGTCTCAGCTTCAGAAGGAGTTTTTTTAGTTTCGTGACTCAATTCCACAAAAGAACCATTGCGTAAACGGGGCTAGTGCACGTTAAATCCGTCCGAATCAAACTTCCTCAAGCCTAGTGTGGGGTGGATATGAGGGAGTGCCATCTCAAATGCTGCCCTCATTATCTGACCGGGGTTCAAAATTACAAGGGCCATTCGAAAATAACCCTAGTTTATCTATAAAACTAAACATTAATATACATAATCTAAACTAACATTCCAGTGTCCTGGCATAAGGGTAGCGCTCCTTCCTCGTGCTATGGGCGACTCGGGTTCGAGTCCCGGTTCGGGCATGGTTGTTCTTCATCTGTTCTATGTGTGATAAATGTGAATAAAGATGCTCTGAATGGGAGAAATGTGGAAATAAAGATTCCACTGTAAAAAGGGGTTGTACAAGCCCATGTTGTGCGCGAGTAGCTAGGACCTGCTCTTGGCCATATATTGCGCTACTGAAAAAAAAGAGATCTACTTCGTCATAGAGTCGCTGACTTCTACAGCGGGCTTGTCCAAATGACAAGTGCCCTCAGAATCAAAATTCAATCTAGCATGGAGATTTGAATTGAAGTGCATTGAATTAGGTATAAAAAGGCTCGGAACTATTTGTTATTCTTCCTTCCTATTACCTAGTTGAACCCAAGGAGAAAGAGCTCCATTCTTTCTGGAAGTACTTGTTTCGTGGTCGAAAATGGCACCTAAAAGGAAAAAGAAAAGCAAACAAGAAGACCATACAACTCCTGAGCTTCATCCTCATATACTCAAAAGGAGAGAAGCTGACAGAATTAAGGCGGAGAAAAAATATGCCAGATATCTTAAACGACTTAAGAACAAACGAAAAGGTGATAATTCACCGACTCCTTCTTTTAATTCTCAATCCAGGTTTCCAGAAGCCATTCATTATGGAGCGAGCAGCGAAGGAAGTAAGATTCAAAATAATCTTAAGCTCCAACCTTCCACTAGCATGGAACCTCCTACATCATCTGCTCAAGAAGAGTCAATGAAGCCGGAAACTGGCGGTAACAATGTTGACAAGAAGACTGGAAAAGATCCAACAGAATCTGAATCTGTTGTTCAAAAAATCCCTGGAAATGCTACGGGAAAAAAGCATATTAGAAGAAATATTGCCAAAACTGTCCAAGAATGGTCAAAAAGTACTTCAACAAAATCTTTAGATGATAAAAGGTTACCAGAGGATACAATACAAACCCAAGTGGCAACTGGAAATAACGATTCTACCAAAAAAACGAAAGAGAAAAAAGCTTTAGAATCTAAATTATTAATCAAAAACACGAATTGTACTAGCGAGAAAGATTCCAAAAAGATTGCTCCAAACGTACGTAAGAAACCACCAGAAAATTTGCTCAAAAAGAAGGACAATATTCAGCTGAAACTTAAAACATTAGAGTCTGAAAGAAAAGATTTGAATGAGAAAAAGAATAAAATTTTATCACTCAAAAAACGAGTAGCATTTCAAGAACCAGATGTGGCGATAAGTGGAGATATTAAGTTACGTGCCTCAAACGAACTTCACGAGAAGGATGGAAAACAGGATGCGTACTCGTATTTTGATGAAAACAAAAGGGTGCTCCATATCGGAGACGAACATATTGAAATTACCATTTTTATCGGTGACGGCAGTCAAGTTATATGCAAATCAAAAAGACGCCCGTTGATAGATTCAAATCAAGATAATGGCTGCCCAATGCTGATAAGTGAAACAAAGACAAAGTCAGACAATGACACCGTATGTGTTTCAGAATATCAAGAAAATTCGACAGCTGACACAAAACGCACTGCAAACGTCAATGAATTTGTAGGACATGAGTATCAAGGACTGGAAGATCAATCTGTTTCTAGGTCAGATCAGGACATCATGCCTGATCAAAAGCAGGATGAAATTACTATCGAGACAAAATGCACTACAAAGAATGTCGGTGAGTTTCCGTGTGAAGAATATCAAGCTATTTCTAGCTCAGATGAGGGCATGACACCTGATAAAGAGCTACAGGATGCAATGATCGCGGAGATGAAATGCATTTCAAATAACATCTGCAAACATCCAGAAGACAATTTTGTGCAAGAAAACGTAAAAGCAATTTGTGAAAATTTCTTGAAAGTCTTCATTTCTGCTTGCGAAAATTTTGAAAGGAGAATTGGGAACCTCATTAAATATGAACAAAATTTAAAGAAATAGTAGACCGCTTTTAACTTAAATGATCAGATATCAAAATTTTTAACTGAAAAATTTTTAGAAACTAGACAAGTTTTACGTAAAGCAAATTTTACATTTATAATTTTATGTTTAAATTCTCATTTAATCTATTTCATTTACTATTTTAATTCACTTAATCCATTTACAATTTTTAAAAATACGGTAATAAAAAATAAAAGTCGAAATGTTAATAAAATAAGATCCTTTTACGTGGAATTCAAATTGAAATTGTATTGAATGTCAAATTTTATATAGCTATGACTGCGATATAATTATCTCAATATTACTAAAATTTTGAATAGAACTGCTACTTCTTTATAAAATATATGACCCTTGTGTATCTGAAAAATAATTTTAATATTTATATTATATTGTTCAATAAACTTGTTTCGTTTTGAAAATTTGTTTTATTTCTGTTAAATTATGCAGTACTTTATCTTTAAGTTATAATATTTAAAGCACTTAAAATCGTCTTAACTATTTAAACAGTTAACAGCAAAACTATTTAACAGCATGTAAAAATAGTGATGGTATTTCAACAATTCCTCACAAGTGGGGGTCTATTATAAATTGACAACAAAATAGGAGAGCTATTAACACTAGATAAAGTGTTGCTCTTAAATTAAAATGGGATGACTACAAATATTAATCTCCGAACTGTATTCAGATTTTATCAATAATTTGATTTAAATGTTTCACTCGTAAAACACTGATTCAATTTGTTAAAATATTCATCAAAATAAATCTACGATATTGGAAATAATGACATATTTAGGGAATATTCAAATTACTTACATTTTTTCTGTAAATGTATGATTCAATTCATGCCTTTATCTTAATAGATCATTAATTTAATCAAAAAAATTGCCATATTTTGGATTTGCGCATTTAATTGTAAATTTTAGTTCTATTAGCAAAGTTAGTTTCAACTGAATTTCGCATATAAAGTTTCTCAAATTTTGACTCCAATTATGAAAAATTATCGAAAGCTTTCTTTCATGAAATTCGAAGAAAATCATCCTATTTGAAGTTTCAAAAGAGTAGAAATCATTGCAATTATCAAAATATTTCGCTAAATATAGTTGGTGTTTGTGCCATAAAATTAATCCGAAAAAAATTGCCTTGTAGACTTCTGGACTTCGCGAATATCTACTTTCTAACCTCAATGAATTGAAAAGAGACCTTTATAAAATTTTTGTCTTAATTCTTTAGATTTGGATGTTAGTCCTTGAGAATAGTTTATTATTAATACTAACTCGTCATTATGAACATTAAACGGTTTGGTTATTAATGACCCGTCATTATTAATAATGACCGATTAACATTAATAACAAGCGATTATTCACAATGACCATAACATACGAATCCAATAGTGCAAAATTTAGGAAGTGACTTTCATGAGCCTCATTTGACCAAGGTTCAAAATTATAAATTTTCTGTCTCAAAAAAAATTTCCATGTCTCTTCACGCTGGTGTGGAATCTTGGTAAAGGGTGGTGTCAGATCAGGCGTCATCTTCGTCATCTGACCGCGGTTCAAAATTATGAGGTCCATCCAAAATAGCCCTAGTGTTACTTCAAAAATGGGATTTTAATAAAACTAAACTAAACCATGTTTCTTCAGAATGCATCATTAGTGTAATTAAATTCATTTGGCTTTAAAATTTCCCCGCTATTTGGAAAAGAGGTTCCGGAACACGTTTTTTGGTGAAGAGGTCGAGAGGAGATCGGTGAAAACATAGCGTTCGGGAGAAAATTCCTCCCGAGGAATTTGGGATTCCTGGAGCTAACCCCGGTACCAGCGCGAGAGGGCTGGTTATTTGTTCTCGTGAGTTTCTCCGAAATATCTCGTGGAACTATTCTTGTGGTGTTCCACATGGACTTTTCATTTAACCTAGATGATAAATAGTATTTTTTTTCTTTAAACTAAAGCTGTAAATAAAGTAATTTGATTAAAACACTACCCTTCATTTAATCGGACCAGATCGAGATGTTACAACATGCACTTACGCTACCTGATGGTATTACGAAAGTAAAACAGCGTAAAAGGTACAAACTGAAGTCCAAATCCACTCCTTGCATTTTTCCAAACTTGCCTCTCTATCTCCCCGATTCTCAAGCAAATTTGTCTTCAAGGAAAGATCCTGAAATGCAGCGTCAAATTCAGTTACAAATATCTGATAAAAAAGTAACAGAATTTTTAATCTCAGATGTTGTTTTGAGGATGTTTAATTAAACATTCAGATATTTGCATACCAGTTTTTGGTATGCACATATTGATGATTCAAAAATTAGTTACTACTCATTAAAACCTAATTCTCTTTTTTTATAAATCAAAGTCAGTTTCTCAATTGATTCTAAAATGAATATAAATATTTTCTTCAATAATAAAAAAATTCACAACCAGAATATGACTTGGCTATTTTCCATGAATGAAGACAAACAAATAAAATTAACTCTGTATTCTCCAATTGAAAATTTATTTGCATATCTGAAAAATAAGGAAGATATGAGGGATGATGCTTCCCTTGGAAATATTTTACTTTATCTAAAATCACACCTAACTGATTCAGAAGAAAATGAAGATCCTCTTATTTTTACTATCAAATTTTATTACGAGCAATTGAAATCCCTGACTTCCTCGCCGCCTCTAAGATATTCTTCTTTCATGCTTTCGTGGGCTTTTTTAGTTTTCATTCAATCTTCGGCAGTTTATAATGAATTACGTTCCAATGACATTTTTGTGTTGCCCAGTTAAAGGTACTTTCAAAAATATATGCTGTGTTATCTTTAAAGTCAAATAAGGATGGTACAGAATACAAAAAGTATTTATCAGAAAAATGTTTGAAGCTGAATGCACCTGAAAGGACTGTAAACCTACTTCTAGATGAAATAATTGTCAGGTTACATATTAGCTATCATTCAAACTCACTAACTGGATTAAGTATAAATAAAAGTTTAGAAAAAGCTTCAAGCGTACAAGCATTTATGATTCCATCTGTTAATTCTAATTTCAAAAATGTTGCTGCCTTATTCCCAGTAAAAAACCTTGAATGCTGAACATCTTTTTAATTTGACAAAAAAAGCGATTTTATTAATACAAGAATGTGGATATAAGATAATATCAATAATTTCAGATAATAATAGAGTGAACAAAAATATGTTCACCAGTCTATGTGCAGGAGAATTAAAATCCTGCATTTCAAATTTAAATGTTAAGAATGGAATTTTTTCACATTTTATTTGATTCGGTGCATATTATCAAGTGTATTCGAAATAACTGGCTAAACCAGCAAACAGCAAATACCTTACAGTTTCCCTCTTTTCATAATTTTGATAAAATTATGCATGCATCTTTAGGCCACCTAAGAGAAATATACAAAAAAGAGTCAATCAGTTTTAAAATATACTCCGAAATTAACTTTTAATTCCTTATATTCAAGCAATATTGCGAAGCAATATGTTGGCTTATGTTTAAAAATATTGGATTTAACAACTGCAAAAGCTTTAAAGAGATTGAATGACTCTACCTACGATGAAACAATTGAATTCATTGAAATAATCAACAAAGGATGGAGCATAATGAATATTAAAAGCCCAAGAAAATGTCATGAACAAATTAGAAGAAAATAGTCAACCTTTCCAAAAAATTTCTGATAATAGGCTACCGTTTCTCGAAAAAGGAATCGAAAAAAATTTCAATTTCGGATAAAAAAAAAAGAAACTGGGAAAACTGACTGTGATAACTTTTTGTTCATTAGAACATACAGCCAAAACAATGAGAGATATAATTATTTATCAGCCCATTTTTCCCAATAATTACGTCTTAACTGGCAAATATCAAACCGATCCTTTGGAAGGCAGATTTGGTCAGCTCAGAGAGCTGTGTGGTGGTAATTTTAGTGTTTCTGTAGAAAAAAAATTTACAAGCAGAGAAAAAACTAAGAATTAATTCCTTGTTAAAACTACATTAAAAAAGCGTGGCTCTTTTCATTTGAAAGAATTTTGAGGGATTTTTCAGAAAAAGACGCACCTTTCAAAATCTCAGAATTTGAAATAAAAGGTGTAGATTTTCATAATATTACAGATGAAGAAGAAGAGTTGATTCCTTTGTGTAGATAAAGCGTTTCTTCTCGGAGGCGCCTGCTCAGCAGCTAAATTATAACCAGCACCACAACAAGCGATGCTGAATGTAGCCCCTAAATACTACTTAGGCACATGATAGAATGATGGTCGAGGTCCGAAATTATTTGGGTTCAGTGAATAGTGCTAAAAATAAAAATTTCTGATTTCAGGAGTAAAACTGAATTTTTTTAGCACGAAATTAACAGTTAAACAAAAATATGTAAAAAAATAAATAAATAAAATGCTTATTCATAATTATTCGGTTGAATAAGGACAAAAATAATCATTTATCCATATATTGTTAAATCCATTAACACACGTTGAAGCAATTATGGAAGACTTGGTCAGCTATCAAAGACATTTTATTTTTTCATGTCTAAGGATCTTTTTTTAAGAAACAGCATTCAAAAGAGTCGCACAACCATTGCTAAATTTTTGAATTATAAAATCTGCAATGAAAATGGTGTTATTTTTAAAAATGAAAGGGTTTTATAAAAATTAAATTAAGGTGTTTTATTTTTATAAAACCAAGAGTACTTCCTTTACTATAAAGCTAAATATTATTTCTGAACTATCAACAAATTTGCTTATTAATCAAAAACTTCTGTATGCAAAATATATTCATACGCCATGATTTCTATTTTTGTAAATATATTTTAATATTAATATTGTTCGAACAACAAATATTATTATATAAGTATTACAATATCTTTCTAATAAACAATTCATCGCTTTTATGTGTCAATTTAAAATATTAGATTAAAAGTTTTACTTTTTGTCTCGCTGGAATTGTGTGTGAAGAGGCTTTTAGAGAGAATAAAATCAAGAAACTGCATTTTGTCAGCACAGTTTACGTTGGTTCTCAATTTTTGTAACATTTCAGCACGGTAGTTTGACTAACATGAGTTCCCAAGATAAGGATCAACTTGGAAAACAGGACACTTCTGACTCTGGCGAGCATCATTCCGATAGTGAAGTAGATAGAGCGGAAGAAACTCTTGATCACTTGAAATTACAAGGGAGTCTATCAAAAGATGATTCTGTTGAATCGAAATCGTCAGAATTCTCATATCAAGAACAGATTACAGAAAGTGAAGGAGGTGCAAAGACTGTACCAATTGCTAGATCAAGGAAGCTTAAAGAGTCCCATCTTCCACTTTCTGACGTCAAATCTGATCCAGGGCCACAAGCTAGTTGCAGCTTTAGTCTTCAACTAGCGACAGAAGTTGAGGAAGAAAAAGTCGGGGAAAATACGAATTTAGAAACTGCTCAGAGCACTCCATCATGGGTGTCTCCTCCACCAACAGAATCGCTCTTGGATCCCCCTACAATACCTCCCAGGAAGGATGAATTGGGCCAGAACAAACCTCCTGAGATACCACCGAAGACGTATAATTTGATTCGGAAACTTTGGCGACAATCCAGTTCAAAAAGTGAAGGTCAGCATACATTATCGGGTATTGAAAGTATTAAGTCTGAAGAAGCCAGCTATGCTGGAGAAATGCCACTGAAAGATCAGCGTCCTAACTATCCAACTGACATAGAAAGGCAATTATCTGGAGCTTCAGATTCAAACATAAGCGATATTCCAGATGATTCCCAAATACCGCCACTTCAAACTCTGACAAGTTCACTCTCGTCAAGTTCAACATCTTCCTCGACCACTTCTAGAGACCGGTATACTGTACCACTGGTCGGAAAAGACGCGGATGCATGGGGAGTTGGTCCATCACTTGGAGTCGTATCGTCTCAAACCGAACTCGCAAACATTAAAAAATTGGGGTTGGTTGGAAATACTGGATATTACAGACGCAATAAAATGGATACAATGGATTCTTCGAGTGGAGATATTTCCGAAGAGGTGCTACGTGAAGACATACACCCCGAATCCGAACCTTTGGAAGCACTTTTATTTCGTAGAGAACAAGATTTGATAGAATCGAAAAAATGTGAGCATTTGACAAAAGAACAGCAAGAAGTGAGTAATCTTGAAGGATTGAAAAACGCAGCAATCGGACAAGACGAGGAAAGAGTCCAATCTTCCGATTCTGGAGCGGGTTCTACGTCTGAACGAAGAAAAACTTCTAAACCTGAGATTACCCTAAGCACTGCGGGAAAACGAGTTATTGGCAGAATCAATCCAGAAATAAAGCCAGATGTTGAGAAAATGACTGGAAGCACAACGGATTCCTTACAATCCAGCGACAAACTGTATAGCGGAGAATCTTCAGAAATGAAAGGTTCGAATGTGTCTCCCAAACCACAGACTGGCAAGAAACCCTGGCAAAAACCCGGTGGTCTTCGTAGTATGCAACGTCCTGCGGTGCAGTCCGATGACTCTTTTATGTCCGAAGAAGTTGATCAGAGTTCAACCTGTGGGGCTCAAAGTCTCGAATTAATGGAAACTGAAGGGGATGAGGAGTCTCCTGAAAAGATGGATACAACTGCAGATGAAAGTGTCGCTTCGAAAACTGGGCTATCCGAATCCAACCCTATGTTGAAATCTAGTTCAGAGTCCAGTATATCCGAGGATGTAGCGGCATCAAAGGACGTAGAAGCTGGTTTGTTACAAAGAAAGGCTGGTAAGAGCAAGCGTCCAGACTCAAAACTGACCATTTCTCCACCTTTGGATGAGATTGAGAGCTCTTCACCAGAAAAACTGGAAACGCAAAGACCATCAAAAAAAGCGAGGTCTGACGATTCCAGAAAAGCGCGTAGAACAAGGCAGGATAGCAAAGGAATTTCGGGAAGTGTTCCAGAATCGTTACATAAAAGAGAATCTAGTACATCCGATATAGAGGAAACTAAACTGTAGCTTATAGTAAGTACGTTGAAATGAATAGAACCACTCGTCAACCAAAATGTAACTGGTATCTCTTTCTCTAGTTTTCGAAGAAATCTTTAGTTGAGATATTTGTTACTTTTTATTGAATCTTTTCCAACATTCTGATCTGATTATTACAGTATTTACTTGAGTAGATCTGATGATAATCATCCGCAAAGATGTTTTAAATTTTTAATATTGTGTACTATGGACAATTTCATGCTATGAACCTCAGCTTCTTTTACTGGAAAAATGAATTTTAGAATCTTAATCATTGCAATGTATGTTTTGTTAATCGTCGATGTTGGACTGAGATGCCAACTTTTATGTATCTTGAGTTGGGAACTTTTATAAATTTCCAACTTGAATATTGGATGTTTATTTTTTATACATGAACTTGTTATATTGCAAATAAAGTGGTTTTTAAATTGTTAACATGTCTTGCTTTTCTTTTCCAACTGTATCAAGACTTTTTAACTCGGAATTTAAAATTCTAAATTCAACACAAAAGAAATGTCAAATAATTGACTATCTAGAATTATTTTTCAAGTAATCAATCTTGAAAGATTTAGTCATGCTAGCGCATTGATAAGTTATGAATATCAAAGCTGTATAAGCTTTTTGTTAGATGCATTCATATATATTTACGAATTATTGAACTTGCCGGTAATTTCAAATGCTACGGCAATTATCTGCAATTGCCTTGGCATATGAATGGTTTTTATATAAAAATCGGAGCAATTATATCTAATTTAAACGATACTTAACTACTTTGTTTTAAAAATGCACTTGAAGTAGTCGATATAAATTATTTAACGTATTGAGGAAGTTAAAGTTGTCTTCCCTGAATTTTCACTTTATTATCATAATTAAGCTTCAATCTCATTGCTCGACTCTTTGAGAACCTCATTCGAGTATATGTAGATAAAGCTACAAGAGTTAAAAATTAAGAATGGGTATAGAGTATACAAAGATCTTCCTTTAGTGCCTGCCTATCCTCTTCCTTTATGTAGAAACTTCGGATATATTTTAACACTTCGTAGCATTTTAATAGAATGCGCAAGTTTTATTGGTCTTCGTCATAAATATTTTCATTCAACAATTTTACTTAAGATTCCTTTATTGGAAGAAAAACATCATCGAAGCATTTTCTTGTATTTTAAAGATGTAGATATCACTCGTGAAGTTTGAATTCTAGTTTTAATAAATTTCCTTAAAAAAACAAACATTCGATACAAGTTCGAACACAATCGGTTAAATTTTCTGCAATGTTAAGCTACTTTTAATCTTATTGGAAAATGTTTAAGCTGTTTCGGCGCAGCATTTCTGTATCAAGATCTTGATCGAAATCAAATCCTTTTAGTGTTGCCTATAAAAGCAAAGGAGGACTCGTGTTTCGATGCTCTCTTCTATTCTTCGAAATTGCCATCAAAAACGTGAAATAATTTGAAAATTATTTTTTCAATTAGCTATAAATGTGTTAATATAATCTTACCCTTGAACTCAGTCTGTCACTGCTTATCGATTAAGTTGAAATTTGCAACTAGGGGTAAATTTGAACATTGCCCTACTTCCACGTTGGTTTAAGGGACGCACTAGGTCCAAGTCATATGTCTAACGAGCGCTTAACTTCGTTTATTAATAAGCTAAATAAGCTTACAGACAACACTTGAAATGAAATATTGACTTCGAAGTAAGAAACTCTGTACTCCAGGCCTGGCCAATCTTGTATATATTTTGTGGATCTGGTTAAGTTCGTCCAATTTTTGCTTTAAACTTTTATTTTACTTCCGATTTATTGATCTAACTAATGGAAGGTAAATTAGAGATGATTTTTTTTCTTCCAAGTTAGTTTTGATTGTCAGACAGACGTGAATTCAAAAAAAATTCTTAATACAAGATTTAAAAACTGTTAGGTGTATACATTGGGTGGTTATAATTAAACATCCCCTATAAACAGTATCATACAATGGATAATAACGAAATTCGATTTATGTACTATACGCGAGATGCGCTCAGGGAATTTTGAAAAAAAATTAGACCCAAAATGTCCTTTTTGAGGGCACCTTTACCAAAAAAGCATTAAATTTAACACAAACTATCACAACGAAACATAAAATCAATATTAACATTTATTGAGAAGTTTCTGGTCATCTTGTCATAAAGCCAAATGAGGGGGAAAATCACGGTACGCTGTTTCCAGACAAAAAATCAATCAATCAAAAAACAAAATAATTAAAGGCTATTCAGTTTTGTCATATTTCAAAATTTTTGTTGAACTATTATATTCAAAACTGGAGACTAAAATCTAGATCGAAGAGTATTTCCGCTTTTCAGTTTTTGTAAAATGTCAAAGATACATGTTAAGAAAACTAACACTGTTATGACTTAATGCAAAATTGGATAATATACGCAAGACTATGAAATTATGACTTTTGAATTTGTATTCCACTGCGAATGAGATGCTGATTAATTCTGAAACGAAAAACGATGCCTAAATGGAGATATCCATACACAAAAATTTTCCTTTATAAAGTAAGGAGATGGAAGTTGTAAGATAGAATGTGCACTAACAAAAGTGTACATCATACCTTCTGCAGAGTATCTTGAATCCGCAAATTTTTAATCCCATCAAACCAATTTGATTTATTCTGATTAATTATGTTCTGCTTAGAATAAAGGCTGTTATCGAACAGAACTTATCAAATTTGAACTTCTTGAAGCAATCACGTTGATACACCACGTCTATACCCTTTTTTTACCTACAATAACGATGCACCACAGAATGCATCATGGTTCAACTTTGCAAATTTGAATTATCTTTAAATGATGAGATTGATACCCCAAGTCCAGACTTCATTATTTATTTATTTTCATCTCCAATGACATACACAATAGATACATGGCATACCTTGATGAAACTCGATACCGAACCCCTTATCTTCGTACTTTTGTCAACAAAAACTTTCCATCTAAGGTTCTTTCAATTAATAAGAGGATACCTTTAATCCTCACGTGTTTTTGGGCTCTATAAATATTTAATAGCTTCAACATTCGAACCTAATATAATAAAATTGAATCTCCACTTCACAACTGATTCTAAAAGTCTCAGTATTAAAATAGATATTAAATTCCATGGCATCGTATGATATTTTAAAAATAAAATTTGGAGGGTGATCGAGGCTGAATTTCACCAGCAAGTTCAATATCATTTATTAATACCAATTATTCATTTCACAAAAAATATAATACAAAATAATGTATTTGGTATTATAAATGGAATTCGATTTGGCAAAGGGAATTTATACATATTAACGACAATCTCATCGCCACTCATCAAATTTTGTGGGTAAAAATAACAATATTTATCAACCGTTAATATGCAGCATTATGCAGGAGATTTCATTTTAGAGTTACCACAGTGTCGTTAATCTGTTTGAATCTGAACATTAAATCAGTGCCCATTTTTAAAGAATCAGGAGAAAACAACTCAACTTACTTAATATAAAGCGAATTCTCCGCATTTACTCATTTGTCTACTCTAACGTTTTAGAAGTGATTTCTAAGTTTTATAAATTTAACGATGAATTATAATTCTGTGAATGAAGATACCATTCTCCAGCCATTGGTAAAAAGCAATGAAGATAGTATGGAAATCTGTGATGAGGAAGTAAAGGATGTCCTTCCGACATTACAAAGATTGAACATTAAAGATGATGAGACTATGGATTTGCCATCTGACAATAAGGGTATACCTTGCTTATCTACGGATACAATTATTAGTCCAATCAATAAATTTGAGAAAAATTTGATTGTAGATACAAATGATGAAATTTACCCTGTGTTTGTTGATGATGTATCAAGTAATGTTTCAGTTAATAAAGCTACTAAAGTAGCGTTAGATAACAGAAAGTCCCCACATGAAACTGTAAGAAAGCTGCAAAATTTTTCCACAAATATGATGGCTGATATCCGATCTCAAGGTGTTCTTAAAAAGACATTAGATGATGGGGAAATTAACAGATATCCAGTACATAAAAAAAAGAGGCAAGCATTAGATGAAAAGAAAAGAAACGAAGAAGAGGGTTTTTCGGGAGAAAAACCGATGGATGTATCTCTAAGGCACAATACTGAATACCGTAATAAAGCTGAACACAAAATTCTAATACCTGAAAATAGAGTTGATTTTAAATCTTCAATAGATGTCCCTGAGGAAATGAAGCTTAGAGATCCAGATACTGGTGAGGTATTGGAAACTTTCAGCAATACATCTCCAGAAAATTCAGATTCGGAGCAACAAACTAGTGAAACAGCGAATGATACAGTATTTGATTTTGATTCATCAAAGTTATCATATTTTGCTGATGAGTCATCTGATGATGAATCGAACAGAGGTAAAATTATGATTGATTCTCCACCATATTCTAACGATGCAAGTGCATTGAGTGCAGCTGCAGCTGCAGGAAAACGAACCAGAAAAATTGCAGTTTTCGTTCCTCCAATAGCAGGAATGAATGAGATTAGACAGCGACGCTTTGGTATCTTCCAGCCACAATCTACTACAGCAACTGCAACTGCAACAGCAACTTCAACAGCAACTGCAAAAGCAAATTCTTCTTCTGATGAGGATTTTATGAAACCACGTTTAATTAAAAAAGTTAGTCCGATGAATTCGAAACTAAGACGTAGAAAAATTGCTAACACATCTCCTATATCAAGAAATCTGAATTCATCGGATATAAAAAAAGATGAAGAAAGGAGGCCGAGTCCATATAAGCGAAAAAAGGCATCATCTGAGAATTTGGATGAGACAGCTGGAAAATTTCGTAAAAGGTCGATGAGTGAGCATAATGTAGAGACTGGTGAGAAAACTCGTTTGGCGATCCGTTCGAGATCTCTAAGTCCGAGTTCAAAGGATGCAGACAGGCTTTGTATAATATACCACTCAGCGAAATTTCAATAATTCCCCAGATTGGAAAAGAACAAGTTCCAAACCTCTAAATGTTGATTGTTTTAAATATCTCTAACCTTCTATCTCGTCTGAATGGAATTGAAAACAACTAAGAAACATTGCCTTGACAAAAATGATACTTTTTAAAACTATGATCTTATTGTCATCTCGGTATCCAAGAATTTTAATAAAATACAAGACTAGGTAATTCAAATTTGAAGGTAAAAAACTTTGTATATGAGACCTTATATCTTTGTCACGTGAAATATAAAAGTGACATGCATCATAAGAAATGAATGAATTTTCTTATACTGTTTACCGAATGCTTGTTAATTATAAGAACTTAGGCTTCTTAAAGTATAACACTTTTATGCTCTGCTCAACACAAAGTATCAAAGTATTGACTAAAATTGATTGAAATTATTAATGACTTTATCTATTTTATTGATTGAAATCACCTGCAATTCAATTGACTTTTGATGAAAAGTTACTGCGAGTTAAAATACTATAATTAAAATATATTTAAAAGTAATTTTTATTAAATTACAAAGCTTTTATATGACAATAGTTTTAAAAATTTGCTCCCCTTTATAGTAATGAAAATTCTTATATCGTTTTATTTATATGTTTTTAATATTCGATTTACAATGTCTTCTTCACTATATAAACTATTAATAAATATGAAATAAAAACATTAATTTTTGTTTGCTGGTGTTTTTAAGCCGAATTATGCTTTTTAACATATGAAGTAAAATAAAGGCACTCAGATGTAGCCTGAAACTTTTTTAAAATTTTTTCTAGATTGCTGCAAACGTTTTCGGTTTAGCTAATCAATGTAACTGGGAATCAATTGTAACATTTCATATTTTCGGTTAAATAAGGAATTTCCCTAAGTATTTAAAAATTAATATATAAAACTGAACCACCTCCAATTTGTTAAACTACTACGTGGAATGCAACAATTAACCCTTTGTATTTAGAGGGTGACCCTCTCAACTTCCACGTAGATGCATCATTTCGACGTTTTATTTAATTTTTATTGTTAAAAATACATGTTGAGTAGTAAGAAGTTGCTAATTAATTAAACGTGCTTATACAACTTAAAAAATTGTATATATATATATACATATATATATATATTCGGAGCAATGGTGTGGTGTAGAACGGCTCTTCTTTATTTAGTACAAATACCAATTCAGGGCATGCTGCGCCGTTCACAGGACCTTTTAAACGGTTCCATTATTTAAAGTGTAAATAAATGATGCATTGTAAAGCGCCAAAAATTGAAATTTTACTCAAGAGTTACTCAAGAATAAAAATTTTACTCAAGAATAAAAATAAATCTGAACATTTAAATACTGTAAGAAACCAATGGCTTTTAAAAAGTCATCAAGTTTTAGTTGAGGCTAATCAGCCGCCATAATTTAAAATAGGCGAATAAAAGGGAGTTAAGCGATCAAAAGTAAAATTAGAATATTGAGTAAGAATATGTTCAATAGTATACAATGTTCAATAGTATTCAATCAATAGTGTTCAATAGTTCGTACAATGAAGAGCATGTTCACCAAATAGCTAGTGTACTATGTGTATACCTTATATGTTCAATAGGTAGATGTATTAATTTTACATTTGAGCATATGTTCGGTAAAACTGACCGTATATTTATTTTTGGTTGAATAGCATGTAGTTAGTTTTCAGAGTAATAAACAAGTCTTTGAATTAAATAAGTAACTATGCATCGAATTTCATTTCCTAGTGCGAAAGTCTAATGAATAAAATGAAGCAAAAAAAAAAGCATTTTCCTTTTCTTTTTATATGCAGCTACATTTTTAAGAAACTTTGTTGATATGGATTCTATTATTTAACTGTGCCCTTTATATTTTCTTTTTCTTTCTTTCTTTTTTTTTTCACGATGAAGGCTTGAGATTTTGGCTTTCGCGATGGAAGGATTAATAAATTGAATGACAGCAAAAATTCTTGTTCAGTGTAGAATTTGTCTAGTAACTAAAAAGTAGAAGTTTAATTTATATCTAATTGCTTTAGCCCATTATTCATCATGTCTATCATCTCTGATTCCTCCCTATCTAATTAGATAATTTCTTCTCCACAAATTGAGAGAAAGAAGGAGTAAGCATCTTATTAGATAATGGACCGAATCAAAGGGCATGATTTATGAAACGTACTTTTTAAAGGCAGAAGTCCCAATATAAATAGTTGAAAGTATAAATGAATCCAGAACACCTCAAGCTTCAAACTTATTCAGACAGTTTTGGGCAGAAATCAAATGCAATGTAACCATTATCATATGATCAGTTAAGTTATAGGGCTCGCCTTAAAATTATTTATGTACCTTCAAAAAAGATTGTTATCTAATTTAGTTAAATGAGTTCGAATCCTTTAGCATTCTTATTAGAAATTAAGCGAATTTAAACATAACTAATAATTTGTTCCAAAATTAATATAAAATTCTCTAAGAAATATTTCCTTTATTTGAAGGATTGGATGTGAAAAAATCATTTTAAAAGCTACTAAAAGAGTAGGTAAAAGTATAATGATAAATTAAAAAGTCACTAAACCTTCCAAATTTTTTCAAGAACATGAACAACTTGGATGAGATTTCTCTTCCTGTAGGAAAGACGAATTAGAATTAGACGAGTTAAAGAAGTTGCCAGGATCTCTGTAAAAATCAGAGCACTCAACTAAAATGCAGCGTTTAGTTAAGGGAACATTGAATGAACCACAAAGAGCTGGACATTCACCAAATAGTAAGTATCTGTCAAATATGTGAATGGGTGATATGCAAGTCTACTTAAAAAACCACATCATACTTCCACTTGTAAGATAGAGTAACATCATTGGTTGGTTGGTTGGTTGGTTTTTTATGGCGCAAAGGCCAATACTTGTCAAGCTGTGCCAAACTCATAATAACTTCAAAAAGATAATGGAATATCATTAAAGTAAGAGGATGTAAAATTAAAATAATAAAGTGAAAATATAAATTAGATATTATGCATGAAATTGATGTCAAGTAAAAAAGAAAACACATTAACATGGTAGGGTTCTCCAATTATGTCTTGTAAATTTGGATAATCACTGTCGAAATATTTGTCTTAGAAAGCGATATTTAGGACATTCACATATGATATGCCGAACAGAAATTATGGTATTACATTTTATATAAATTGGAACTGCATCTGAATGAAGTAAATGTTTGTGAGTAAAATAAGTATGGCCCAGGCGAAGTAACATCATACTTCCAGTTGCCCTTCTAGTTAAGTTGAATTATTTAAAATTTTTTTCACCAAAGAATTATTGACAATGATAGTTAAAGAAACTAACAGATATCCACAGCAGATATTAGAGCTAAAACCAGCTGATTTAGTGGCAAAAAGGAAGCATGTTTCTGCACGGAAACCAACAGATATAGATAAAATGTTAATTTTTTTTTATGGGTTACTCCTTTTAATGAGACACATCTCAAAAGATACTATATTGGAATACTGATCAACATTTGAGCAGATTGAAATTCTGTATTTTCGGAAAATCATGCCTTGTGATAGATTTCTACAGATTCTTAAACTCCTTCATTTTGTTTACAACAGCAAAAGAGTAAAGAAATACGCTCCCGCTTAAGATCGCCTATGGAAAATACCAAACATTATTTAAATATAATCCAACGAAAAATGTATCAAGTGACGGAATCATTGTGAAATATAAAAGAAGGTTGTAGTTTAAGCAATATGTTAAAAAGAAAGGAAACAGTGGGTCATGAAAATATACAAAATTGCTAACATGACAATTTGCATTTATGATATGAAAGTTTATTTAGGTAAGGAAAATGTCGAGCAAAATCGTTCTACCTCTGCTTCTTACAACCTAGTCTATACAATGGCAGAATGCATAAAAATGTCAAACTGTTTATAGATAATTACTTTTAATCACCAGAATTATTTAGAGATCTGAAATATAAGAAAATTAATTCCTGTGGAACTGTTCAACAAAACAATTTTTTTTTTCCTAAAGAATTTCTTCGAAGAAAAAAAGCCGGAGATGATGGTCCTAAAATTCTGCAAAGGAAAGACCGCATTATGCTGGAAGGATAAAAGAGATGTATATATACTTTGTAACATGAATATGCCACTAAAAAGAGTTTGAAGAGACACAAGAGAAAATTTGTGGACGATGGAATTGCTACCTTCAAACAGAAAAAGGTTTAACCCAATCCAAAAACAGTCGCCGATTATAATTTTCATATGGATTATGTAGATTTCGGTGACCGAAGGAGTAAAAACTATTCTATGAATCGAAGGACATAAAAATGATCTGAAAAGTTCTTCTTTCATTTGTTAGACTTGACAATAATAAATGCGTTTATTCTTTTCAAAAAAAATACTCTCAAAGAGGTAACACACAAAGAATTCAGGATGAACTTAGTAACAGCTTTCATTGGAAGTATATCGCAAACACCTGGACCTGCTGTAAACAAGGTCATTGGCCGTCTGATGAAAAAAAGAGACGCAAGTGCCTTGTGTGCAAACAAAATGGCCTGCAAAGACGCTCAAAAGTTATATGCACAACTTGCATTGTAGCTCTCTGTATTGATAAAGATTGCTTCATAAAGTTTTATATAACTTTGTTGAATGGAACTAATGCCTAAAATCAAGAATGATTTTATTATAATACCATAAAAATACAAATAAATGTTTTTCTTCCATATTTCAAAGTGAAAATCAAACATTTCAGCGAGGCAAAATTTTGTGTATGTGAATTAATTTTAATTGGAAAAGGTTGAAGAATGTAAGAACAACATATGGAAAAAAATCACTTAAGTGGGAAAGAGCTGAATTTCATTTGCAATATAAGTTACTACTGTAGAAAAATTAACTAAATTAAAAAAGCTATTTTTAAAACAAAAAAAAAATGAAATAAACTCCTCTCAGACAAACGGCTCTTTCCAGAGACAGATAATCAAAGCAATTTCTGTGAGAGAGAAATAAACTGGATGTTAACTGGGTTAAAAATTAAAACAAAATTTTTTGTAGAAATAAACTTTGCTCTTTTCAAAGTAAATGAAAGTTTCTTTGAAACCAAAATAAATTAAAGATTAAAGCCTTTTTCTCAGCCTCAAAGTAAAGCAATGTCTCATTTTGTCATTTAAATGACAGTAAAATATGACATAGGATTTCTTCAAAATAAAAAAAAAGAAATGAAACCGAAGACTCAGAGAAAAATATTAAGAATAATATACATTTTGATAGAAAAGTTTCGAAGAATAAAAAATAAAAAATCCTAACATTTCTATCATGAAATCACCAGGCTTTGAAAATCTAAGATCTCAGTGTAAAATATCATTCAGGATACAACATTGGTAATGATAAGAGGTTTTTTATTTTGTAAAACTTGAATTTTTTCCCCCGATTTACATTAGCAGCAAATCCCTATATTTGTGTAGTAACTCTGTTGCCTAATAACGTTTTATTCTTTAATGAAAAAGATTGATACTTTAATGAACGATAGAAAGAACTTATTGCAAAAAATATTCGAATTAATCTATGATAAGTGATCCCTTTTCTCAACCGAAAAAAAGCTACCGAATTATACAAACGCATACGCAGTAAGAAAATACAATACACAGGCATGTTACTGTGCCGTCGGAACAAGTACTTGCCATTGATCGAATAGTATTTTACAGCCTTTCTACGAATGCGCTGCCTACTTGCCGCCTTATAACTGATCGAGTGTAAACCCGGGATAAATGTAAATATAACCTTTCATTTTCATCAACCGTTTTTTGACGGAATAAAATAATACTAGCGCCCTTGCGAATGCGCGGTCTTCGGAATCCAAGAATGATTAGTAATAACAGTAACGCACCGAATATAAGTCAAAGGTTTTTCATGAAATTTTGTAACTCTGCAATCTTATTCAAACAAAGTTCACATTAAGAGAAAGTATTATTGAGTTCTTTAATGCAATGAAACATGTTTGATTTGTTTGTCTCGGATTTTCTGGCGCTCGAGCCATGATGTCGACGATGCTGCGCTAAACAATAGGTAAAATTATATCTTTTTAAACAATCGTCGAAAGGAATAAAAAAAAGAAACTCTAAAATGTAATCAAGATTTAAATAAATGGATAAAACTTTGTGGACTTTAAAAATGGAAAGAGCTGTACATGAGGTATCTTATCAAGCAAGAAAGAAAACGCAGAGCAAGTCTTTGGAAAAAAAGCTATAAATACAGGGCATTGAAACTTGGAATAAATCTGGAAGATTTATAAAAAAAAAAAATCCATTATTTAATGCCTAAAGATCTTTATTACAAAATAGTACTCTAAGGCAGTTATTTAGCAAAACCTCTAGGAAATTTTTATTTTATGAATTTGTTATGAAAATTCAGAATGAAATTGTTTTAAATGAAAGGATTCAATAAATATAAAATAAGGGTATTTGATAGAATAGACAAAAATATTTATGTCACTCATATTATTGAACCCTTTAACAAACTTTGAATTCCTTAACATAGAGAAACATGCCCAGAAGACTTATCAAAGAATTTCTGACGTAATGTCTGTGGATCTTTCCTACAAAATAGTTTTCTAAGCCAGTCATTTACCAAAACCTCTATGAAATTTTTACTTCAAGGATTCATAGCAAAATTTTTATAATTGTTTCAAATGAAAGGACTAAATAAACATAAAATAAAGGTATTTGGTCGAATAAAGACAAAAATATTCATGTCTAGCACTTTATTGAATTCCTTAACACAAAGAAACATGTCGGGAAGACTTATCAAAGAAATACTATGCCTTAATGTCTAAGGATCTTTCTTACAAAATAGCATTCTACGGCAGTCATTTACCAAAACCATTATGAATTTTTTAATTCATGAATTCATAATGAAAATTCAATTATTGTTATCAGTGAAATGGTTTACTAAATGTTATATAATAGTATTATTTTATTTTTATGAAATAAATAGTATTTCCTCCATTACAAAACCAAATATTATTTCTGAACTATAAACTAATTTCCATATTGATCAAAAATCCTGTATAAAAAAGGTAATCATACGCCAGTAACTCTTTTATTTATCTTTTTCGCATTGAATTTTTTAATATCAATGTCGCGTAATTGTAATTATTATGATGTTATAATTACAAGAACGTTCTAATTAATTAACCAATGCTTTTATTTGCTAATTTAAAAATCTAAGTAAATGGCTTTACTTTTTGTATCGCTAGGATTAAATGTGAAGAGGTTTTTAGAGAGAATAAAATCAAGGGAACTAGCTTTTCACTTCACAGTTTATGGTGGTTCTAGATTTCAGTAATATTTTCCTTAATAAATTAGGACTATATATTGACGAGCATGAGTTCCGAAGATAAGATTCCACTATTAAAAGAAGATACTTCTTCGGAATCTAGCGACTCCCGTTCCGATAGTGAAGTAAACAAAGCGGAAGAAAATCTTGAACACTTGAAGTTACAGGAACGCCTAGTAAAAAAAGATGGTTCTGCTGTACCGAAATCGTCAGATTCCTCGATTGAAGAACGGAATACAGAAAGTACAGATATTCCGAAGACTGTACCAATTGCTAGTTCAAAAGGACTTGAAGAATCCCACCTACCGTTCTCTGACGTGAAGTCAGATCCAACGCCTAAAAGTGTTCGTACTTTTGATCTTCGAAAAAAGAAGGACGCTGAAGCACGAATCGGTGAAAATACAGATTCGGAAACTGAGAGCACTCCACCTTTTATTCAGTCTGAACCAACGTCGGCATCACCCGAGATGTTAGTACCTCCTCTGATACCACCGAGGAAACATGATGCAATTCAGAAACTTCTTCAGAGTGAAGGCAGTCACAGTAATTCTTCTGTAAGTGACCGACAGAATACATTATCAGGTATTCCCAGTATTGTCTCTGAAGTAGCGAGCTATTCGGGAGAAGAAATTCCACATGACGAATCGGGAAATTTCCAGAGGGATCAGCCACCTGACTATGTACCTGGCTTTGAAAGGCAACTGTCTGAAGCTTCAGATTCGAACATAAGCGATATTCCAGATGACCAAGCACCACCTCCAACTCCCACGGGTTTGTTCTCTTCTGGAGAATACGGTGCCCTGCCTACTGTAGCACAGTTCCAAAGGGAAGAGAATGACCAAGACGAAATAGTATCATCTACACAATCCGAACTTGAAAAAGTTAAGCAGTTGGGGTTGGTTGGAGATACGGGATTTTACCGACACAATGTTATGGATATAGATGATTCTCCAAGAGGAGCCGTCTCTGAACATAAGCTATGTGAAGATGTTCACTCTACAAGTGAACTATCGGAAGCGCATTTATTTAGTAGAGAGCAAGAAGATAAGTTGGCACAATGCAAACATCAACCCAAAGGAAATGAGCAAGAATTGCGTGAGATGAAAAGTACCGCAATGGAACTACAGACAGACGAGGAAAGAATTGAATCTTCCGATTTAGGAGCAGGTTCTCCAGCTGTTCGCAAAGATCCATCAAAATGCGAGACTGGTCAAAGTAGGGGAAAACGAGACGTTAGCGATACAAACACAGAAACAAAGTTGGCTGTGGCGAAGATAATTGGCAGTAAAAAGAATGATCCATCACAATCCAGAGACGAACTTCGTTATACAGAACTGGCGGAAATGAAAAGCATAGATGTGTCTCCCAAGGCGCAGACGGGCAAGAAATCCTGGCAGAAACCCGGAGGTCTTCGTAGTACTCAATTCTCTGCTGTGACATCGAAGGATTCTGCTATGTCCGAAGAAGTTGATTTAGTTTCACCCAGTGGGGTTCAAAGTTCCGAACAAATGGAAACGGAAGATAAGTCGCCTAAAAAGGTTGAGACGACTGTCGCTAAAACTGGTTCATCCGAACCAAAACCTACGTTGAAATCGAGCGATCAGGGCAATGTTTCCCAAACTGAAGGAGCATCGGAGGAAGAAAAACCGACTTATGCAAAAGAGGTGTTCCAAAGAAAGGCTCAGAAGTGTAAGCGCCCAGATGAAAAATTGACCGATTCTCCTCCTTCAGATGAAATTCAAGGCTATTCACCAAAGAAAGCGAGAGCAGATATAGAGTTCAGAAAAACGCGCAGAACTAGGCACGATAGCAACAATACTGCAGGAAGTATTGATCCTGAACAACTACACGAGAGCGACTCTAGTCCTTCTCATGGATCGCCTGATGAAGAGGAAACTGCATTGTAGTTTAGTTATTAGATTCGTTACAATGAATGGATCCTCTTAAAAGATCAGCAAAAATGTAACCAATATCTTGCTCTAGTTTTCGAAGAAATCTCTAGTTGAGGTATTTGTGTTGCTTTTTATTGATATTCACTTGTCTGATTGGTAGTGTTGATAGTCAACTTGATAAAGTATTTACATGAGTAAATCCAATCTTCCTAATACTTTTTAAATTTTTACAATGTTTACTACGGACAATGTAATACGAACGTCAATTGTTTTTATTGAAAAAAGAATCTTGGAGGTAAATTTTAGAATTTTGATCACTGCAGGGTATGTTTCAGCAATCATCGATATTGAACAACAATGCGAATATTTACACATCTATATGTGAATTTTTATCTGAATTTGAAACCCTGGTATTGGATGTTTATTCTGTAGATATGAATTTGCAAATAAACTTTTTTAAACTATTGACATGTATTTTGCCATTTTTAACTGTTATCATTTTATTTGTTCTGATCTTGAAATTTAAATCACACTGTCAATAAAAAAAAATTGAAATTATAAAGGCCTCTTTTTCATGGTGATTTTATTTCAACAACTATCTTAATGCGTTGTAGTAAAATGGTTTCGGTAGTTATATAAATAAAAAGCTATGTCTAGGTTTTTAATTTGGATGCTTTCCTGTATGTGTGCATGGATACAATACCAGTCTATTAATTCATGTAAAGAAAAGCATTTGAATAATTGTTGTCACTGGGGTCATTGGAGCAAGTTTCATCTGAGTATGCGATGGTCAAACGAGTACATTAGTTTCCAATTTAAAATAAATTAGAACCGATACAATAGTATTGACTGAAAACAATAGTACTGTTTTCAGTATTGACTTCATCGCAATTAGCACAAAAAAGTGCGCAATAATGCGGCAATAGCACAAATACTCTTGCCTTATTTTGCTATCAGATTTAGATACGTCAGCACCACTTGATTTTGAGATCCAATTTCGAAACCGGTCTACGACTGAATAACTAATTATATTTGCAACACTGTGCAAATTTAAACACTACCGTGTTCTCGGTACTCGTAATGCGTACAGAAACGTATCAAACCTACCGGCAGGGAGGGTCTGACAGCTTTATTTCGTCTATTAACTATAAGCCCAAGTGGCTTATAGTCAACACCTGCAGTCTTGACCTTCAAATAATAAGAAACTCATTTTACACCAGCCATGATCTACCTTGTATATGCTGATTGTGTGGGCCTTAACTAGTTTCATCCAGCTAAAGATCCAATCGTAATGAACGAAATAGTTAAACGTTTATGCTTACTGAGCGAAGTTTCCGAACTACAGGAGCATAGTTGTAGGCGTAAGTCAGGGCTCTGTTCTTTTTACAAGGCACGTTACTAGGATAAAAGTAATTTCATGTGGTAAATACACAATGTTGCCATGATAAAATTTGTTTTGGAGCATCTGTTGAATACACCGGAAATATTGAAAGATTTGGTGATCAGTTATTTAATCGAAAGAAGAAACTAGCAGTATCGTATAAGGGAATATAATTCTGCTTTAGCTTTTGCTTCCATGAGAACTCGAATTGCTCCTTCTGGAACAGGGCCATATTGCTGCAGGGTTCAGGGTCAGATTTACCATATTGTTTCTCCTTTATATAATGATCATAACAAACGAGGTTATGGTCAGGTATATGATTTTCAGAGGAGCCACTGAAAAGCGCATGGAAAGAAATGAAGGATGTTGGAACCCAATCTTTCCATCACTGAGAGCAATGTTGAGAGAAATCAATCTGTTCAGAGATTGTTACTTGCAGATGCAACGTATAATTGAAGAAAATTATTCAAATACAGGAGGGTTTTCATGGAGACTGCAAATTTAGATATACTCAGATAAAACCAACCGATTACAAAAACAGAAATTGCAGCGATATTTGGTGGAGATAACAGCGAACCATTTGCTATTCGAGACATCTGTATTCATACTATAGGTGGCTGTAGGATAGGATATGGTAATTTTCTGGCGCAAGATCTTTTTCTAGGATATGCTGCGCCGAAAAAACAAGTCATTTATTGAGTGTTCCTATTTAATACTAGAAAATTCGTCGTAGAAAATTTGTAAAACAGTAAGTAAAATATGGATAAATTTAAATTTCACTAAAAACTCCAATTTTCTTTAAAAACGGGAATACATTCTTGTGAGGTTTTTCCCCTAGAAGGAAAGACAAGTTAAAATCAGAGGTGTTAAAAAAGCTTACACGGTCTCTATAAAAAAACAGAACATTCAATTAAAACATGGCGTATAGTCAGTGGAACACTGCATTAACCACAGACAGGCGGAGATTCTCCAAATAGCAAGTATCTGTGTGTCATACGTGAATGGACGATACGCAGTCTAGTCAGAATGACATCAAATTTTCGATTGAAAGATGAAGCCCAAGGAGAAATGTATGGTTTTACATCTTGGAGTTTATTATTTACTTCTTGATTCCAGTCATTTTGCCAAGTCCTTAGCATCCACTTACGTAGTGCACTTTTGATATCGGTATAATGAAGAGGCATAGGACGATACATATTAGCAACTTTGGCAGCTGTGTCTGCCTGTTCATTACCTATTATACCGACATGAGCTGGTACCCAGGAAAACAAAATTCTATAGCCCTGAGCCCTATAAAACTGAATAAACTCTGAATGCAATGTAGCTGCTTTCGTTTCGGTCTTATGATGAGAAAATCAGAGAAAAAACCGATATTCACCAGTGAATGACTGATTCACTCTTATTAAATCATTTATTTCAAGTTAGCTGGATAAGCCAAATGCTTTTCTTATGTTCCTGTTACCGTTCAAAAATAAGTCGACGAGACAGGACTTGAAAAGTACGGCGATTTGCTCTTCAAACGTTGAATATATTATATTAAAATTTGCTTCTGTTTTAAAATATTTTCTTAATGTTCCTAAAAATACGTATACAAATTCATAAATATCATTTATTTGAAATATTACGTAAAGGAACCTTAATGGGAATAACGAAAGTTTTAAATATGATTCAGATCTAACTTTCCTCGCTATTGAAATACTTTAAGCTCCTCATAAGCTTTTCGAATATGTGTGTTATGTATTGTTCACACATATAGCAACAAGACATAACTTGAAATTGTAGGGTTTTTTTATCTTGAAATTCTGGTACGTTATACTAAAAAAAACATTTTTTTAAATGTTTCTGAAAATATGTAAACAAAATTCATATATCTCTCATTTATTAAATTATTTCTTATAAGAATAATGTAAGAACCTTCCAGAGCCTAACGAGGATTTCAAATACACTGAAATAACTTTCTTCCCTTTTTCACTCTGCCCAGACTTCAGCACGCTCATAGGGTTTTCTTATATAAGAATATGTGAGTTTTCTTTATTCTTCATTCAAGACAGGAAAATAAAATAGTTTCTTTAGTCCTCAAATTCTGGGTATATTTTGTTAAAAATTACTTTTGTTTCCAAAAGTTTTTATTTAATGTTTTTGGAAGTATGCACACAAAATTCATACTTCTCATTTATTAATTCATGTATTTATTTTAAAGATTATGTATAAGAATCTTTTACCGCATTATTAAAAAAAATTAAGATTTCAAAACAATTTCGTTCTCCTTTCCTAGACATCAACATGTTGAAACCGTTTCCTATATTTTATTATGTTCGTGTTATTGTTCACACATAAGTAAAAAAGACCGGACATTTTTACTCACCAAATTATGAGTATGTTATGATTTTTAACGTTTCAGAAAGTATGTACGATAAATACAGAGTTTTCTTTGCAAAAACATTTATTTATTTGATTATATATGAGAATCTCCATTTAATAGGAATTTCAAATACCAATGTGTAAACTATATAACTACTATTATCTGTTGCTCGATATTTAAGTAAATATACGAAAAATGATCAACAAAATCAATAAAAATATATCAAAAATTAACTAATCGAAGAAATTTTTATCCTTCAAAAACTGAACCAATCTTTTTCAATTTAAAGATTGATCATATATTACAATTTTCTGAAGGAAGAAAATCAAAGCTGCAACGAACGTGAAATATACAAAAAGTGATTTTGACCGGTTAAATTTGAATTTATATACAAATTAAAATTATAATGATTATCTATCTATTATTCCACAGGGATTCCAGTAGCATTTCTCATAACCATGTATTAATTGTAATAGTACATTCCAGCAACAGCTTTAAGATTATATATGCAAAAAATTCATCCATAAATCACAGATCTCTTTATATCTGTCTTTACATGGAGAAAAAATAGCATGACAAAAAAGGAAGAAACAGAATGCGTGACAAAACTTATTTCACTTCTGGGTTGGATCTGGCACAAATTATCATTACAGTCAGAAGACAAAAAGAAGGATTATGCAAATAAATTTGGAAGCATACGAGCATCAGAAGGAAAAGAGATTTTGAAAAAATGTCTTGTAGAAAGGCTGAAATATGTAAGTCTCCAGATACAAAATCGACCAATTTTCCACCTTCATATTAAACAAAGCTTATTCAAGAAAGAAATGAAGATCTGATATTAAGTGTTCCGAAAAATATTCAGAATAATGCAGGAAAGGCAATGGAAAATACTTTCAACCCAATAGTGAGATTTCCATGCCCATTTACTTAGAAGACCAAGACTT
>JAPMOQ010028127.1:1775152-1789511 GCA_026543055.1 Argiope trifasciata | reverse complement strand
AATTGAACCTTCTAACTATCCAGTTTCAGTAAATCCATTAAAATCAAAATCTTCCGAAACTAAAAATGATGACAAAATCGACAGAAAACTTTTGTAAAGACATTTCAAGGAAGCCAAAGACGTTGAAAACCAAGAAAAATTGTAAAAATAATCTACTTTCATAAAACTGTGATAAGGTTTTGGACATTCCAGACAGAAGCTGAGGATAAGTCCAATAATGCATCAGAATATGAAATTCTAGTTCAAGAATTTCCTTTTTATTCGGAAACACTGTTAGAATTGTCCACGAAACTACATGAACATAGCAGAAAACTGAAAAAAAATTGAAAAGAAAAATACCTTTCATAAAAAAATAGTGAAAAGATGACTGTTCAAAGACATAAAATTCAGAAAAATGAATCAAAAACTCAAAATCTGTAACCATTGGAAATCATCAGTTAAACAGGCTCAGCATGATTGTGACTCTTTTGCAGGAGTAAATCACGTCAAACCAGATTCATGAAAATTAGAAAATCCCGAAATAAAGAACTCTCTATAATACCTTCAGACGCATATGCAATTGAAGAATAAAGAAAAGTAAGATGTCCTAGAACTGAAATAAATTTACAAATACTTTGAACAATTCATTCAGCGAAAATATTTTAAAAAATTCTAAATTCGAAAAAGTCATTATCGAAATTTTAAGATATCTTCAAAAATAAAATTCCTTGATAGTCAATTTCAGATTATTGAGCGATTCTGACAGATTGAAAGTAGTGAAAGCTGCCGAAATATCTTAAATTAAAAAATATTTTGAATTTTAATAATTTCATTAAAATTACCATGATTTTTATTAAATAGATCATATTTACCATTTCAATAAATTTTGTTGTATTTTATTAATGGTTGTGTATTTTTTTTTAATTTGCGATATTTTTATAACCATCATCATAAATGTTAATCATAACAAATGTATGTGCTACAATCAGAAATGTCAAGACAGAAATTGTCTTAATTTTCTCGTATATTGTATACAAAAAGCAAATTTAAATTTAAGTCTAGAGCTTCCTTGGGAACTGCTTTGTGAGTGAAAATGTATTTTATTTCTTCATTAAAATCGCACAATAATGGAGGATGAAATGATATAATATGAAAGGTCCCGATTTAAACCCTTTGCATTCTGAAAAGTAATCAATCACAATTCACCTAATACAAGGATTTAGCAGTTACTCTAAAAAATAAATGTTTATATGATTGAGTTAAGTTGAATTTCCTGCAAAATTTAATCCACATCTCCTTATTGCTGTACTCGTATTTTCAACAGTCAAAATTTTTTTTAAATAAAATCGTCAAAATGATGCACATCTTAAATGGTGCTTGAGAGGAGACATCAGAGTGCTAAGGGTTAAAGGGGGAGAAAAATAGCGGTATTTCTTCACAGAAAATATGATATACATGAGTAAGTATAAAATTAGGTAACTGAAAAATCAGTCGAGGCTGATACAGATTGTAATGGTTTAAGAGACTGTAAAGAGCGAAACAGATGTTTATGAAACATTAAAGACCAAAATTAGAAGGTTGTTTTCTCTGCATTATAATCAAGTTTAATAAAGATAAACAAGATCCAAACACAAACTTTCAATCGAATATATTTATGAGCAAAATTTGTTTTCTCTTTAATGCAAATGAACAATTTTTTTCACGGTCAGTATTAAGAGATAAGAATAAGACCAAAAAAAATTTTTGTTGGATGTTGTGAAAAGGGGCAATAAATTTGAAGTAAATCCTAGAAATAAAGATGGGTTCACCCGAAGCTAACTATAGCAGGCAATACAAGATCACGCCTACTTCCGGAAAATCAAGTGACCACGACGGGACAATGGCTAATTGTTGTCCCGTTGAGACAACCGTTAGCTATTGTCCCAAAGACGTTGTCTCAACTGTTCATACGAGGACAATACAGGGACAACATCAAAGAGGCAACGATTACATGCAATAATCAGCCTCATGTGAACCCACCTTAAGTCTAAAGTTTTAAAATTTGAAGTAGCTCATATTGTTGCTGGGAAATTTTAAGTGAAGTATTTAACCCCCTAACCTTTAGGTTCTAAAAGTTCTGACCGAAAACGTAAAAAAGGTCGAACTAACTTCAAGCCATTCCATGGTTCCACAATTGGCCCTAAATTGTACGCGCATGAGTTACAGAATCCAAATACTTTGTATAAGACACAACTGGTTTGGTTTTGAGGGATATTTGGAAGGTAATTACATTTAAACGTGATAATTATGGTATGTGCAGAAATGAATTATTATCAGGCTCTATCATATACGATATTTGCGTTTGGCTCGACCATCTCACTAGTTGTAGAGGAAGCGGTCAAAAGGATTTTAGACAATGATTTAACATATATTTCAGCAGACACAGTAGGAAAACCCAAACTGATAATCAGACGTCATACAGATAATAAAACTCTGTGATATTTTAACTGATTGTAGCAATTTGGAGATTCCCATCTTCATTTGCTTGTATTATTGGATGATACTCCTGATTCTCATCTTTTCCCATTTCTTGCTGATATCGACTTTATGAAATTCATCTAATACTGTGCCCTTGTGATACTTCAGTGCCTCGCATGAGTCATTTATTTATTTATTTTTCTAAAATTATAAGCCCATCATGTCTATGCATTGTTTGAATTATCATACTCATGCGTATTTTTGGCCTTTCTGTCTTTAAACCCCTGACAATAACTCAGTCACTCACTGAGTGCTAATTATAAAATATAAATACGATAAAAAATGAAAATAAAAAAATTGTTGTATTCTAAGCAAAAAAGAGGAACTAGAATTCTGATGAACATAGAATGTTTGATATATATGGAAAAATAATAAAAATCATGTATTCGAACTATGCAAGTAAATTCTACATGCAACCAAAACCTCACACACATGGTAGTTCTTTAACCCAGCACAGGTCGCGCGGATTACAATAAGTAACTTTAAGTGAGTTTGATGTTTAAAAAATAATTAAGAAGTGCCTTGTTATGTTTAAAGTTGATTAAAGAATGTTGATTAATTATTTTTGAGTTTTATTTTGATTTGAAAATGGACTACACTTGTAATCCGCGCGACCGGTGCAGGGTTAATGGATTTTGTTATTCGGCATAAAATCCTCTCTTCCTGAAGTCAAGAACTAACCGATAGGAACTAGAACTAGAACAACAAATAAAGAAATTATTTTTGTCTTGGATTTAGTAATATTGTTATTAAATAACATTTAGTATATTTGTCTTGGGATTAATAATATTTCTATAATTATCTGTAGAGGTTACATAATTGAATTTTTAATTCAAGATTACTCCTGTTCCAAATGGTTTTTGCTCAAAATATGGTTGAAGCAAAGAATAGTTCTTCCTCTTCAATCAGATATGATTAAAGCAAATAATAGTTGTTCCTAAGCTAAACTAATGGTATGGTATAGTGTGTTTTATTGGTACAAGGTCCAATTCAGGACAAGCTGCGCCATCCACAAGGATTTTTAAATAATTCTAATATAAAATGTGTAAATGAAAGAAGGATGTATTGTAAAAATGTCAAAGTTGAGAAGATCTATGAGTTAAAAAGATTCGGTAGATGAATAAAAATAAATCTCAAATGTTAAATTCTATGAAAAAAAAAAACCCCACTGGCTTTTAAAAAGTCAAAAAGTTTTGAGTGATTTTTCTCACCCACTAGGTCTCGTAAATTTAAAATAAGAGAATGAAAGTGAATTAAACGATCTGAAGTAAAATTAGGGCCTTCAGTAAGAATATGTGCTATAGAATTGCTCACTCCACAGTTCGTACAATGAGGGGTCCATTCCCCAAACAGCAGATGTTTATGAGTATGCTTTTATGTCCAATGCGTAGACGAATTAGTTTTACATCCACACCTCGATTCGGTAAAACTGACCACATATTTATTTTTGATTGAATAGTATGTAGTTTATTATCAACCTGCATGTACCAAACTTCTTGCCACTTTCCATAGACATATTATTTGATATATCTTGAAATATCAGAGAAGGGAACACGAAAATCAAGAGGAAATGAAGCCAACTTTGCAGCCTGGCTGCCAGCTCATTGCCATAGATTCCAACGTGACCCGGTATCCAGCAGAAGATTACTACATCAAAATCTCCATTCACCAGTACTGGCAGTTGTTCCAACAATCAGATGACAAGAATAATCAAAATTTTGTATTTGTTTCAAAACGCTCATGTTGTCGGTATATATGCAAAATTTGCGAGGTGTAGAAATACTTTGTAGCGAATCTCTTTAGATGAAGAGATACTTTGTAGCACATATAAAATAGCAGTTGCTTCCGCCGTGCATACTGAACAATATTTGGGGAGGGTATGGTTATACGAAATATCATCCAAAACCGACATGATTCGTTGTTTTTGAACCATCAGTAAAGATTGCTTTATAGTTATACTGGGAACCATGTTCAAGGAATAGTTGCTGAAGCGAGTTTGCATCAATATAAGCTATGCTAATGACATTTAGCAATGCATTAATGCAGCAGCATCCCTTAGAGTACACTTTTGATGGATCACTCGCTAGTTCGAACTTCAAACCTAGAATCTTTCCCCAAAACCGGTAACTGATATACAGAAAAATGACAAAGTGTATAGCATCTTACTACCAATACTTGTTCTGTCAGAACTGCCTCGTTTATCAACTTCCATCGTGAATATTTGAACAGTATTGAAAGAAGAACAGGAATATGTACGCAAAGGTTAATAAATTGATGCGATAGGATATATCGCCGCAAACAGTTCAAGGTCTTTGATTTAAGACAATCCATTTAGCATAACCAAAGTGGACATTATTAAATGATGATAAGCAAAACTGAAAATTGAGATTTTCATTTCACTCGAAGGATTCGAATTTTGGTGGTACTATACCAATCGTTAAGACTGAGCTGTATAGAGGGAATTAAGCTTAGTTATTGGTTATTAACCTTATTATTTGGTTATTAAAAGCCAAAGATAATCTAGATATAACTATCAAATTCCGTATTTGATTAACATCAGATAAAGCGATATGTTTGCCAGACTTACTCAACTGTCAGAAGAATTATATTATTTGATGCCTTCAGATCTTTTCTATAACATTATGTGTTGAAATCCTTATTATTTTTTTTATACACAAAACATTGCTTATAAAATTTCGTCATAGTGAAACGTATTATAAAAATAATTTTTACTTAATGACAGAATTTTTATTTTACAGTTCACCAAATATATTCATTTCATTTTACTGCTAGGAATAAAAACATTTTTATTGCTAACTAATATGCATAATATAGTAAACAAAACTTGTATAAAATATGAATTCTTACGCAAAAATTCCGAATTTTTCAGTTATTTCTCCGCTTTTGGAGTAAGATAAAAAATCAACACTCCCAGCACAACTAGTATAAATTAATTATCACACAAAATTGTGAAATACATTGTGATGTTTTTATTCGATAACCAGAACTATTTTTTGTATAGTTGGTCATGGATGCGCAGCGGTTTGTCAATGTGTATAAAAGGAAAGATACATTCTGACTTATCACTTTTTAGTGGCTGTTGATTTTCATTAGATATTAGAAGGGGGAAAAAAAATCTTGCAGCGCAATATTTTGGTCAGAATGAGTTCCCATGATAAGGATCCACAAGAGAAACAAGATACTCCTTCAGAGTCTAGTGAATCGCATTCAGATAGTGAAATAGATCAAACTGAAGAAAATCTAGAGCATTTGAAGATACAGGAGCATCGAACCAAGGTGGAACTGAAAGATGATTCTGACGAATCTAAACCGTTAGATTCACCAAATCAAGAAGGGACTTTAACTGGTAAATGCGATCTGTTAAATGAACCAATTGCGGGACCAAGTGGACTTCAAAATCCCAGCCTGGCGAGTTCCGATAGCAGTTCGGATCCAATGTCCAAAAAAATCGCTCCTATTCCTGAAAAAGATGCGAAAGAGCTAAGTGTTGATAAAAACAAAATTAAAATGGCTGGAGCCGATTCAGATGCTACAGACAGCATACCACAAAGCAGCTTATCTTCTAGAGCAGTGTTTCCCTTAAAAAAGAAAACATCGACTGCCTCATCTAGCAGATTCCAACACGAGAAAAAATTGGGACAAGATGAACAAAAAAATGTTCCTATTAGAGAGGTTTTGAAAACTTTCTTCGGCTCTTCACAACGAAGCTCCAGTTCAAGACGTTATACATATGCAGCTGATAGCGCGAACACATCATCGGATATTTCCGAAATTCGTTCTGAAGTAGCGGACCTCTCCAGGGAAGGCAGTGTATATCATGATGCTTTGGAAACTTTAGAGAGGGAACAGACTCCTAGCTACAGGTCAGCCTTGGAAACTCAAAGTTCTGAAGCTTCAGATACAAACATCAGTGACATCCTAGAAGAATGCTCTCCTTCAATCCCGCTAAGTTCCAGTGTATCGATTTCCACTCCTTCTGGAGAAGGAGGTAACATAGACTTTATAGCGGAGTGTCTTAGAGAAGCGGAAGAAAGAGGTGAAGCACCGAGTATATCGTCTGGAATCGGATTAACGGATCAGTCCGAACTTGCAAATTTGCAAATGTGGGGATTAGCTGGAGAATTGGGAATACATAAACACGATGTGGATGACACGAGCGATTCTCAGAATCAAGAAAATGCCGAACAAGAATGGTTAGAAGAGCCTCTTCCCACACCCGAATCTGAGAGTGATCAATTTCCAGAGCATCAACAAATGCAAGAATTCGACAGATTGTTTCAAAAAAATGAGGAAATCGGGGAGGAATCAAATCTGGCTGAACGTAGTGCAAGTGCAGATGCAGCTTGTCGATTAAAGAAATTCGAAGAAAGAATGCAGATTTCCAAGAAAGGAACGGGATATTTATCTTTTCGAAGAAAACCATCGAGTTCAACGGACTCGGGCAGCTCGGCAAAAGATGCGGTAGAACCAGTGAGGTCAAGAATTAGACCTGTTCCGGCAAAGAAAACCAAGGTGGTTGTCAAGAAATTTAAACTTCCCTTGGAATCATCCAGTTCAGGCTCCACAGAACCCAAAAGCACGTCTAGTGAAGATTCGCATCGAAAGGAATCTCCAGAAATAAAAAGCTCAAGTGAATCTTCCCGTATTGAGATCGATAAAAAACCATGGCAGAAACCTGGGTTTCTCCGTAGCAGGCAAGTTTCAACTATGTCATCAAAAGACTCTGTTATAGTTGAAGAAGATGAACCTCAGATTCCTTCAAGTCCTGAAATTCCGGACACTAAAGACGAATCCCCAGAAAAAATGGAAACGTCTCCTGAAAAAAAAGATGAGTCTATTGCAGGAAACGTGGAGCTATCGGAAGCCAAGCCTCATTTGATATCCTGCGAGCAGATCCCTCTATCCGAGGCTGAAGGAGTATCAAAGGACGAGGAAAAGAATTCTGAAACTGAAATGCCTGAAAGGAAGGCTGTTAAATCCAAGCGTACAGATGCGAGATTAAGTGGCTCCCCACCATCAGATGAAATGGTGGCCTCTTCACCAAACGCGCCAAAACGTAGGCCATCGAAAAAAGCAAGACCTGATAAGAAACAAAGAAAAACGCATAAAGCTAAAGGCGATAGCACTGACTCTCTTTCAAAAGTTGCTTGCTTCGATTATCCGAAGCAAGGCGATTCTGACACTTCCTCAGAAAGCGATTACGAATCGTCTGAAGAAAAATGAACCAAGTTTTAGTTTCTAGAATTGCTGAATCTACTGCAATGAATACAGCCGTTAAGAAGTTCAACAAAAGAGCAACCGATGTCTCTCTCCATCTCCAGTTTTCAAAGAAAATCTTCAATTGTTGAGATATCCAAATTGTTTACGACGTGACATTTTCTAAGATTTTATATACTGCGGTCTGATCTTCCTAGAACAGTATTTACTTGAGTAAATCTAGTATAGGTCTTCTGCAGGCTTGTTAAATTCATGCAATTAAGTTTTTACAAGTTCACTATTTGACGATTTCATGTGGATGTAAACTGTTTTTAATGTAGATCTAAAATATCGCAGAAATATTTCAGAAATCTGATGCAACTTATTGAAATGCACACATTTTGACTCTTCTACAATATATTTCGTGCTCGTAATTGTTTACATTTTAAATAGCAATATTCAATTTTTACCCTTTATGACATGAATTTGAACTGAAATAAAACTATTTTAAATGTTTCTATGTCTGACTTTGTTTATACTCGACAAAACCCTTCCTTCCCCCATCTTTGAATAAATTCGGCAATAAATTTTGAGTTGAACCTACTACATTGATGCATCTTCGAGAGTAATGAGTGCTCTAAAGATGGACTGCTTTTAGTTCAGAGCTTGAAATATAAGTCAAAAAATAAGAATCTGCCTGCAAAAATATAAGTTTAATACTTCGTTTCTACGTGTATTAGTTACTGTTAAGATGTGAAAATGATCTGCCCTGTAAGAGTTTTTAAGCATTCAAACTTAATTCAAAGATGAATATCGCTAAGTTATTCTATTTCTTTCAGTTAACACCCAAATTCATTTTTTAATGTATCATTACAATTTGGACACAATATTTATTATCGAAATTACTGGCATAATATAGGAAATATTCATGCACTCTCAGGTTCCGAAGGATGACTGATCGTATTTCATGATTCAATTTGGGTTCGGTCTGTTTCTTTATATTAAGGGAAATGCATCTTTTCAGCCTTTTTGCATAGTATGACCCTACTAAATGATTTTTTACTGATAGCATTAACGTTTGATAATCCAAAAATCCTCCCATAGCTCATCGGGACAGATATTTAATGGGTATTGTTTAATAACCATCGTAAACTTCCTTTCAAATAAAGATGGCGGTTTTAATCTGAGTACACTTAGATCAAGTGGTTATGTTGGTTTTGATAATTTTAAGGCCTCATCACACGGTGAAATTTCGCCAGCAATTTTCCGTTTCTACCCTCGAAAACCGGTCAAGCAAGCTTCATAATCGACTTATTTAATATTTTTATAAAACATTTACTAAAGTTTTAACCTCTTGATTGAAGAAGTTGGGAAGAAATATTTTTGCTCACTTTCGAGATTTTTATTGCAACGAGAACTTGTGAAATAAAGAACAATACTTTTAGTGTAATTGTATCTTGTGAAACATAGGAGGCAGTTCATAAACGAGTGAATTTTAAAGCCATATCACAAGGGCAAATTATCGTCAAAACTTTTCTTCAGCAATTTTCTGTTTCTATTCTCAAGAACCGTTCAATTAAGCTTTTTGTCATTGACAAATTTTTTTAGCCAGCTTGAAAATGCCAACGATAGTGACGGAAATATTGTCTGCAAACGAAATTTAACCGATCATGCAAAACTTTAAAGTGACGTCACTTTCTTTGTCGTTTGCTGACGGAAAGTGCGGACGATATTTTGACGTGTGATAAGGCCTTTAGAGTATGTAAAGGAAAATCTAGAAAATATTCGAGGAGTGGGAAGATCCTGGAATTGGAAGTCTACGAATCGGAATTCGGTAAGAGAAAATACAATAAAAGCCGCAGAAGTAAAAATCACTTTTTTTTTTTTTGAGGGAAGATCTGGTCGTAAGTTTTCAGTAGCTGTCCAGGATAGGTCAGATGAAGCGTTGGCTGCTTGCATAAAACAGTGGATTGATCCGGGGGAGCAGAACCCCCACCTGGCATATAGTCTTGTGTATTTCGAGGCCTAATTTGGTCTCTACTTAAGAATCACAACGTACTAAAGCACGATTGATTACGACATCTTGGCGGAACAAAAATGGTGCCAATTTTTATTTAATTGACCCCAGCCTCAGGTTTTAAAATAATCTTAATTCGAAACCAGTAGAAGAAATGTTGAGAACTCGCTTATTCACATTTTCAAGCCTATATGACAATTTCTAAGTTTATCAGCTATTAACAAGAAATTTTTTGCTGTCATAAATACATCTGCATTAGCACAGGCGAAATGAGTTTTTCGAGTAATGAAGAGCATTTAGTTAGCCAAATGATCCGGTCAGTTTTAATGTCCACTTCCATCCTTACTTCGACTCGTCTACTTACAGCAACCACGTTCAGGGTTCTGATGATAGGTCAGCACCCTGAAAGCACCGAGGCACATGAAAATAAATTGTACCTATGACACTCCCAAGTTAGACGAGGCCGAAGGTAAAAGGTGTTCTTTTAAAAAAATGGTTATGACGTTGCTTATTTTATGAATAACTCGTTATAATGGTATATACTTCAGTCTATTATGAAATAAATTTAAATATCTCGCCTGATAATGAAAAGGCATTACCGTGTTAAAATTAAAAATATGTATATTGCTTTGCAGTTATAGCAATAGGTATATTGTGTACCTGCTATGTAATGAATACTCGTAATGTTTAAAATATTTTGCTAAATAAATATTTAATTTAATGTTTTATCCTTGCATATGAAAATAATGGTAAATTCTGTTGCTACTGAGCATCCCACTGATTCCAAATCTCGAAATATATGTGTGTGAACGAGTAATGTATAAGGATTCCAATTAAGAGATTTATAAATCATATCTCATCAATGGAATATTAAGGTCATTGTTAACAACTCAACGACCTGACGATTGTGTCAGGTCATTTCGTACTATGTAAAAGTATTATTTTTTTCAAGTAGAAAGGAAAAGGTCAAAGTAATCACAAAAACAATCATCCCGAAGTGCAACAGCAGCAGTAACCAATTAAGCTATAATTTCTTCGTTTTCAAAACGAAATTGAGAAGAAAGAAAATAATTATAAATTGGAAATAATCTTGAAAAATAATTGAATATTGTAAAGTTTTCATTGATTAGTGAGCAAGCAACCCACTGAATCCAACTCAGAAGAATGAAATATATGAAGTCTCCCCAATGCAGTAAGATTTGTTACCAACTTAAAATAACAACCTGATTATTTTATCAGCCACATCAAGTAAAAGTATCCTCACAAAACATCAAAAAGACTACCTCGATGAAACTAATATAAACTCAACATGCACGACAGCAGCTGTAATCAAATTAACTAAAATTCCCTTATTTTCTTCAAAACGGGTCTAATTAGAAAGGGAATAATTATGTCTTGAAAATATTCTTGTAAAATTTGTGAATATTGCGCATTTTCATTTATTATTGAGCCAACGCATTTGTACGTTTGCACTTGTACTATAAACATAATGTGTTGATCGAATTGTGTAAAAATGGTATTTAATTTAGTGTATGACTACTGCATATCAAAATAATGAGTATTTTGTAATTACTATCCAACTCATTGAATCCAACAGGGAATAATGAAATGACATGAAGTGCAAGATGTTATAAATTCAACATAACAACCTGATGATCCTTTCATAGCTTCCTCAGCCATGTCAAACGAAAGTATTCTTACAAAACCCCAAATAGATTGTATTGTCGAGACTAATATAAATTAAATAGGTACAATGAGAGTAGCAATCAGATAAACTAAAATCTTCAGATTTTCTGCAAAATCGGATTAAACAGAAAGGATACTTAGAATTTTGTTATGACATGTTTCCGAAGTCATCCATATTAACAGTGGATGAACAGTTTTTATTAACTGATTTTAAGGCACAAGGACAGATTTGGACATTCTGCGTCAAACCTTTTTTTAGACAAGTTGTTTTTCTGGTATAGTATAGTATGGTGTATTAGCACAAGGTTCAAAGCTCGTCCGTATCTGGAGAAGTCCTGAAAATAGAGCCGTTAAAATATCCCACTTTAAAAAATCCTATGGGTTCTTGGGCCAGAGGAAGACCTCCAACTACATGCTGGTTGAAGTGGGAAGAGACCTGAGTATGCTGAGAATAAAGAATTAGAAGGTTGCAGCAGGGAATAGAAAGTTCGCATGGTTGAGATAGTCACTGTCTGTAAGGGGCTGTTGTGCTCATGAAGATGGTATGGTATAGTATGGTTTACTGGCACATGGTCCAATTCAGGACAAGCTGTGCTATTCACAGATTTTTAAACAGTTCTAATATTTGAAAAAAATGTAAATAAAATAGGAATCCAGTATAAACCGTCAAAGTTAAGATCCATGAATTATCACGATTTGGTAGGTTTAAAAAAATTGAAATTTTAAATGCAATGACTAAACCCAAATGCTTTTAACGACTCAAAAGTTCTTAGGTGAGCTTTCTCACCCTCCAGGTCCAGTATAATTAAAATAGTTGCATGAAAACGAGCTAAACGATCAGAACTATTAGAACATTGAGTAAGAAGGTGTGCAATAGAATTTACAACACAACAGTTCACATGAGGCGTCCGTTCACCGAACAATAAATGACTGTGTGGTTTCGTTTCTGGAACAGGTGTTCTGCAGCAGGAACAGGAATGCCAGGCCCTTCGATTTTCATGTGTTCCTCTTAGTCTGGTATCTCCCCCTCGATCTGTCCGGCTTGGGTGACCCTGCCAGTAGCTAAGCTACCGCCGGCATAGTTCTCGGGATCGACAATACACGCAAACCACAACACCTCGATAAGGTGGGAACACCTGCGCTGTGGGAAAACTTCATCTAATTATGTATAATTTTAGAGTTAGAAGACCAAAGAAGAAACACTTGTGCAAGTTTGAAATGATAAAAGCAAATCCATGTTACAAGACATAGCGAAAAAAGTTTCATTGTGCAAGTTACAAAATGTATAAAAATGGCAAGAATGAAAAATGGCAAGAATGAAAAATGGCCCTAGATACCTGGGGTTTGTGACACCCGTACTCACCCCTAAAGGAGGGTTCCTTTAGGTTTCTCCTCGTCTCATCTTGTGTGGTATCAGAATCAAGTAAGAAATTTTAACAACGATACAAAAAAATATAGAATTATAAAAACATTATTATTTCTCTTTTGAGTTTGCCAAAATAGTTATTAAAATTTACTTTATTTTAATTTAATCAGTTAATCCCATCAATAACTACAAAAGTGAATAAAAATGAAATACCTTTGCAGGGACTTTCCTATTCCAAATGTACAGCACGCTGCAAAACTACTTTTAAACAATAAAAGTTAATAGGCTGTAATACACAAAGGTACACAGGACAAACAAATCGATAAGATTTAATTTTATTGGATCTAAAATTTACAAAGATCACTTCTTCTTGGCGGCCTTTTCAGCTGCTTTTGTGACTTTTCCTCCAGACAAATCCTTGGGTTTAACAGCTTTGATGACACCGACAGCAACAGTCTGCCTCATGTCACGAACAGCAAACCTTCCAAGAGGAGGAAAGTCGGTAAAAGTTTCGACGCACATAGGTTTAGTGGGGGTAAGGTCGACTATGGCTGCATCTCCTGACTTGATGAATTTTGGTTCATCTGTAATAGAGTAATTCAATTACATCCAAGTCAACTTAAAATAGAGCCAATTAAAAAAAAGTGTTAAAGTATCTCATAATCTTCTACAAGAAAGTTTAATTTACAGATGCTAGATTTTTTTTTAAAATATCCCAAAATTGTGTGACTTTACAGTCCGTGAAAATTAATTTACAGTGACTGTGCCTGCAAAATCTGGAAACATGTGATAATTTTCTTATTCATACGAAATTTGAAACTTTAGAATTTTTACATTTAAATTTATGTCAGGTACAACCTAAAAACAAGTTTAATTTTATTTAGCTAATTATGAACGGCAAATCAGAATAATAATGTAACAATTGAAATGAAATATTTGGGATAAAAATGGGATGAACTTGCTGATGTTTTTTCACTCTTAATCAAAAAATTTTAATTCATGCTTTTTCCCCCCTTTTTTTAGAAAAAATATACTAACCAGTACTTAAAAATTTAATAGTAAAATGCAACAATGAAAATAGTTATATATCTGTCATTCTAAATCTGTCAGCAAAAACTTCTTCAGTAATTTATTTCTGCATTTCACACTTGCATGAGACTATTAATGATATAATTTCGCTCTCAGTCTATTTAAATTTCTAATCAATGAGCATTAACTTGTTTGCTTCCAGTTGAATTTTAATAATAGTTTGATGTAAAAAAAACATCAAAATTACATTGAAATGAGATTTAATTCTAAAAAAAAGCTTTTTGAAAGAAAAACTATTAGATTAGAAACAGTAGGGGAAAAAAAAGAAAGAAAAAAAGATGGATAGTAGGAAGAAGTGGTATGAAAGTTGAGGATAGAAGTGATAGGAAAGAAATTCGAATTGGTAATTAGAAAAGTAGAAGAAGTGGCATGTAGGAATGTAAAAGATAGAAGTAGTGGGAAAGAAAATAGAAAAAAGGGAAGAAAGTAGAAGATAGAAGTAGTAGGAAAGAAGAAAGTAGAAAATAGTAGTAGGAAAGAAGAAAGTA
>JAPMOQ010028127.1:1744032-1775142 GCA_026543055.1 Argiope trifasciata | reverse complement strand
AGTAGGAAAGAAGAAAGTAGAAAATAGTAGTAGGAAAGAAGAAAGTAAAAAATAGTAGGAAAGAAGAAAGTAAAAAATAGTAGTAGGAAAGAAAAAAGTAGAAAATAGTAGTAGGAAAGAAAGTAGAAAATAGTAGTAGGAAAGAAAGTAGAAAATAGTAGTAGGAAAGAAGAAAGTAAAAAATAGTAGGAAAGAAGAAAATAGAAAATAGTAGTAGGAAAGAAGAAAGTAGAAAATAATAGTAGGAAAGAAAATAGAAAATAGTAGTAGGAAAGTAGAAAAGAAAGAAGATAGACGTAGAGGGAGAGAAGGAAGTAAAAGATAAGTGTAGTAGTAGTTTTAGAAAAGACAGTAGTAGTAGTATAGAAACAGAAAGTAGTAGTACTAACATGATATGTAGGATATCATTCAAAATTTTAGGAATGAATTAAAAGTTTTCCAAAAATAATTTTTAAAAAATAGAATATAAATAAAGATACCTATCAAGCAAAAAAAATTTCCAAAATAAAATCAAAGGAAAAAAAAAAAGTGTTTTGAAACTTTACAAATAGGTGGTGGCGTACGCCAACTGAAAATGTTTTTAACAATTGGGTAGTGGCAAAAGAAAATAAATTCAACTGTTACAAATAGGAAATTAAGCATAAACTGTTTGCACGAAATATTTGCAGAAATATTTATTTCCAAATAAAGCATTTTTAAAAAATGTCAAAATCAAATCGGGGAAGAAAAAAAAAGAAATGTTATGGAAATTTGCAATTATAAACCATGAATTTTGAAACAGACTATTATTTTGAAAATCGACTATTATTTTAGACCATGTGAAAAATTAATTTTTCATGATCGTAGTTCCGTCATAATGTAATTTCAGAATGAAAGTGAATTTTCTTAAGATGACTTACAGTTGAAGAAATAAAAATCTTTATTCGCTAAGTCATTAAGCTTTTAAAAGATCTTTATGTACGAAGCAACTATTTGAAAATATAACTTTAAAACATTATGCTGAAATTCCATGGAAATTGAATTCTGTCAGCCTTATAATGAAACATAATTCAAACATTGTATGATTCACCTTATCAAATAGGAATAACATACCTTCCAATTTCTTTCCGCTACGTCTATCGCACTTTTCCTTGATCTTGCTGAACTTGCAAGCAATGTGGGCGGTGTGGCAATCCAAAACGGGAGTGTATCCATTGGAGATCTGTCCAGGGTGGTTCAATACGATTACCTGTGCAGTGAATTCTTCGGTGGCCTTGGGTGGGTGATCCTTACTGTCGCCGGCCACGTATCCTCTCCTCAACTCCTTAACGGAAACGTTCTTTACGTTGAACCCGACATTGTCTCCGGGAACGGCTTCGGTCAAAGCTTCGTGGTGCATTTCGACGGACTTAACCTCAGTAGTAAGGTTGCATGGGGCAAAAGTAACAACCATTCCAGGCTTGATGATACCCGTTTCAACTCTTCCGACAGGCACAGTTCCGATTCCTAATGTACAAAGCAAAACAAAGTATTATGAATGGGCAAATATTTTCCTTTTCGTAATAAAAGTCAAAATGTTGAGTTTATTAATACCAGTGGGTGACCGAGCTCCGCTCGGAGAAAACAGGTATCGAAGCTAACTCGAAGGTTTAAATTTTCAATTGTGCTTTATCAAAACAATACATGCCATAAGAAAATTTGTGAAACCATTGGTGAAGATGTGAAAGATGCAGCTTCAGATGGCCCCGACATGTACAATTGGTCACTGTTCACAACGAATTCGTAAATTTGCTGCCGTTCACCCGCTTCTTGAAAATTCTTGTCCAGGAAAAGGCGTCGATGAGAGAGGTATTGTCGAGCATAAAAGGCGATGTAAACTCCGCAGGAAGACGCGTCATCTTGGTGGTTGTAAGCGTTGCGAGGTTTCACGATGCATCCTTTCAGCTTTTCATTCGTAACAACAGTATTCAAAACGTGTTGCAGTATTTTTCTCAAAACAGCATCGATGGGCAGCGGGTTGTCGACTGGATCGCAGACTAATAGTTGACGTTCTCCATAGCTTGCTTCGTAAATTCCTAGCATCCAGTGCTCGCCTCTATCCATTTGAGCTCTCTTGTGAATGGGAATGAGTAGCACGTCGAATCCTTGTTGAACGCCGTATAGATAGTTGGAAGCCTTGTTCTGGTCGCTGATATCGTTGAGAAGAGCCATTCCTTCATAAGCGCCATCCGCTGTTGTAACGTAGAAGCGTGCGACAAATTCAGGGTGAAGTACGGCAACTTTGACGGTCGGGTAAGCTTGTTCGGCGTAATGGAAAAGCATTCTGACAATGACGGTATCTTCTAGCTGTCCATTTGCGGGTAGAATTGAGTTGATCGCTTGTTATTCCAAAATTCCGGCTCCTTGAAGAATTTCATGTAGAGGTGCGTTCTGCATGTTGAAAATGTAGCTTGAAATCTGATGAATGCTGAAATGTCGGACTTTGTTGACGGTGATTTGAAATCGAAATCAGTTCCTTAAATGCTTTTTTGGAAATTCGAATATTTTGAAATTGGAATTTTGAACGAATCTTTTTAGTTAACGAACGAGCGCTAAATTCAAAATTTCATTAACAAATTTCCCTTAATAAAAAGCAGTGGAATTAGAATCGTACTTTTTTAAAAGAAAATTTAGTAAAAATATCAAAGTTATCCTTATTTTTTTCTTTTGTATTTGTTTTACCTTAATTTTGTGATTTAAAAATAATCGTGTGGTCATCAAACTTTATTAGTTCGCCATATTGGCTATAGATGGCAGCACGTTACCGCTTGAAACCTATTAGGCAATAGACAAAGAAAATTTAAGTGCTGCCATCTATAGCCATTATGGCGAACTAATAAAGTTTGAAAATATCCTATCTGTAACTCCGAGCTACTCGACCGTAGCGCTTCAAAACCGGCGCCAATCAATTCCTCGTGGCCAAAAACCAAGTTTACCGGAGTTTATTAATTCTGGGGCGATTTTCGACTTGGCAACCATTCCTCGTATTATAGTATAAGATAATTAACTTATAAGTTAGTAACATTCAAGCTATATTTAAGTAATTTTCGGTAAATTTATTCTTGTAGTTTCTCTTGTTTATTCAAAATTGAATAAACTAATTTTTTTAACAGAAGCAAACGATTCTAATCGATAAATTCAAATAATTTCTTATTTACAGTAAGCGAAAGAGTAAAGCCAACGATTTCAATCGATGAGTTAGATGCATTTATTATTTACAATAAGCGAAAGAATAAAGCAAACGATTTCAACTGATAAATTAAAGGAATTTATTATTTACAATAAGCGAAAGAATAAAGCAAACGATTTCAACTGATGAATTAAAGGAATTTACTATGTACAGTAGGCGAAAGAAAAAAACAAACGATTTTAATGGATGAATTAAAATAGGATTTATTATTTACAGTAGGCGAAAGAAAAAAAAATTATAAAAAATTTACTCTATTAGCGATATTGTATAAAACACTACCTATAAAATCAAATCGAAGAATATAAAAAAGAATTTATTGGTCTTTATTAAGATGGAAAAAAATGGCATTCAATGAAAACATTTTTATACTCTTTTTTTATTAAATTAAGGCTGACCCCTCATATGGTACGCTTAAGGCAGGCAAAAAAATTAAAAAAATATCGGATTCATTTAAGTGTTTTAATTAAAGAATAATTCTCAAAATAAAAATTAGCTGAAATGAAAAAGTATTTCAAATTCTATCACGTACGAGATAAAAGGTATTTAAAAAACCCTCAAAAAAATAAGTGCATGACCATTTTTAGATGCACGCAATTAGAAAGTACATCAGAATAATATATATTGCCTGTTAAATTTTTAAAATTAAAAAGCCAGATGATTGCTACTAACACATAAGTGATGTGAATCAAGACTGAAATAAAGCTTATGAGAGTAATAAATGACGTTAAATATTTTACTAATCCGCTATTATTCCTCATGATCAAATTTTGAATAGTAATCTACATTTTAAGAGGAATTGCAATAATAAGATTTTCAAATATAGATTCAAAAATGAATTATTACCTCCGATTTTGTAGACATCTTGAAGAGGTAGACGAAGAGGTTTATCCAAAGGTCGAGTTGGTGGCTCCATAGCATCTAAAGCTTGAAGAAGGGTTTTACCATCAAATTTGGTTCCCTTCTTCTCGATGGCCCATCCCTTGTACCAAGGCATGTTGGAACTGGGCTCCAACATGTTATCCCCATTCCATCCTGAGATGGGAACAAATGGGACTGTGGTTGGGTTGTATCCGATCTTCTTAATGTAAGTGGATACTTCTTTCTTGATTTCTTCAAATCGAGACTAAAAGAAAACAGCATATTATATGTATTCTAATAAAATTACCAAGCCATTAAAAATTTATACATTACTCAATGAACAAGTGTAAGTGAATGCAGATTCTGCAAAATAAGCATTACGAATACAAAAAAAAAATGTATTCAAATTTGGTATTTAATTTTTTAAAAATAACAATTTTTAATTCCAATTTATAAATTTTATTTTATGCAAGCATCCAAATTTTTTCATTTTAAATTGTTATCAGCTTAAGTGTAAGGCAAGTCATTTTTATACTTTTACAGCTTAGCACTATATAACTTCTTTAGAAAAAGTACACCATGCCCTTTGAAATTTTTTAATTAGGCTTTACTATATTAAAAATATTGTTTTACTATTTTGATATTCAAAATCCAATAATTCAGATTCACGATGAAATGCTAATTTCAACCCATTTTAAATTTAATCCATAACTCGTAACTGAAAAGGGTAGTCAAAATGATACACTATTCATTCATTGTTCATTAGCTCTGATTATCTACCACGTGTCCTTGAATACAATATCCTCAGTACCTTCAGTGTTTTTTCACCAGTATGTTTGGAAAAAGCCTTAAGTATGTATAAGTGCATATAATTAAGTTATTCTTCATTCAAAGTTTTTGTCGTTATTTATGGAATCATTGACTTTACGTCTCTGAAACTGCTTTTCATTTGAATAATGCAAAAAAAAAAACTTATTTTGAAATAATATTTTAAAATATTAGATTCTCAAAATAATGTTAAAACATTGTATTCTTTATTTTCGTTCGTTAAATTCTAACGGTTATTATCATTAATAAAACTCCATATAATCTAATGAATCAAATACTCATTAAAAAATGTTTATCTAATAACATCTTTTCAACATTTAACATTTTTAATATTATTTTTGGAAGCTACATTATTTCCAGAATAAAATAAATCTCAATGCTATTTACAAAAGAGCGAAAAGAAAAAAAAACGATGCAGTTTTGGCTCAATGTCTGGCAGGGTGAAGAAATTCATATTTCCAAATCCAAAGGGTTGAAAAAAAGATAGCAAGAAATTTAAAATGCATTTTTTCTTTCCCTCTCATAAATAAGCTTTATTTACGGGCATATATTAAAAGTACTCTCCCGATTGCTAATAGCATAGAATCAATTTTTTTGATAGATGAAAAATATTCTCTAGTTTACATTTTTTTAAATATATATTTCAAAATATTTATTTTAATATTCTTTGGATGTGCGCTAAGCATTCTTAAATATAAAAAAAAGGAAAAAAAAAACTGGAATGAATTTCTTACTTCGCTGAAAGGTGGTTCGGTGGTGTCCATCTTGTTTACTCCAACAATCATCTGTTTCACACCCAAAGTGTAAGCCAACAAGGCGTGTTCTCTGGTCTGGCCGTTCTTGGAAATACCAGCCTCAAATTCACCAGTTCCTGCTGCTACGATGAGTACGGCAACATCAGCCTGAATAAATGAAAAATGCGGAAATAAGTTGTGTTGAAAAAATAAAAATAAAAATATCTTAAATACAAACCAATTAGAATTTCACAAATGATAGTCATTCAAACCATTTTTTAAAGCAATTAGAATTTTACAAATGATAATTATTCTAACCTTTTTCAATTAGAATTTAGCAGATGATAGTCATTCTAACCATCTTCAAAGCAATTAGAATTTAGCAGATGATAGTCATTCTAAACATTTTCAAAGAAATTAGAATTCTACATGAGTCATTCTTATCCGTTTTAATTATTTAGAGCCTTTGAAATTATACTTCTTTGATGCTAAAAAACGCCTTCCAAAAAATTTTAATTTCACACAATATTAAGAAATGTTGTACCGAAGAAAATAAAGGCAATGATTTTTTAAATTATAAAATTATTATGTGTTAATTCTTTTGATCATTATCTAAAAGCTGTAAATGCAACAACGCCGATATATACTGAATGTTACAAGCACAAATTACATTAAATCAAGTTATCAAACATTAAATTAAAGATAACTTTAAGATCTAAAGAACTTCGTGAATAATTTCTTTCAATGACTGATTCTTCATTTACTGCTCAGTTTTCAAAGCTTCTTCAACGATAAAGCTCCGGTCTTAGTTTTTAAAAAATGTTTTTTCAATCTTTATTTTTTATTTCCATAAAAAGATGGGCCAAAGTAAAGTTTATGGTACGGCGCCAAATTTAAATTGTCTATTTAGGAAGGGTCAGGGGTCGCGTTTTTTTGTTACTGTTCCCTTCGATTGACCACGTGCCTATATATACATGCCGTAAACGTGCGATTCGCCTGGCGAGGAATGACTAGGTAATTTATTTCGTTCATTTCTTGACCATTTTTATGTATTCTTTTTGTGCTTTAAATATGTGTAATATTTGCTAATCGACGGGTTGGGGGGGGGGCTGGCCCCCCATTACAATTATTATCCTGTGTTCCATTAAGTTATCCAGTGTTCTAAACAAATCCTTTATCCTGTGTTCTAATTAAAATTATTTAAGCAAAAATTGCTTTTTAATGATATGTTATTATCCTGTGTTCTAATACAAATAATTTTTTTAATCTTCTGGAAAATTCGTTGAATTTCATGGAATTTTGTCTAATTTTGCGTTAAATTGTATTGATTTCTACCCTTCTTAAAACCATTATCAGTTTTAAAGACTATTTTTTTCTTCCTTAATTTTATTAATTAAATTTTTTTTGGACCACATGGGTTTATTAGCGCCATTTTTGACCAATCCAAAATGGAAGACAATTGGCGAATTTTGTAAATTTGGCGATATTTTGGCGCAATTTGGCGAGGGTCCGTACCATAAACTTTACTTTTACCAAAAGATGCATCGTTGTAAAAAACAAATCTTTTTTTAAATGGATTTTCAACTTTTTTTTTCTTTCAATTCCTAAACAGTTCCCAAGACTGAGAAGGATGGAGGGATCCAAGACTTATGGCTGATTAGATATAGAATTTAGAAAATCATTTGTGAACATTTAATACATTAATACGATCGAATTAAGCAAATATTAAAAATAAAAAAAATGCTATCAGAAAGGGGAAACCGAAGTTTAAGATATCTTTAGTTAATTATCTTATATTAGTTACTTTAATATTATAAATCTTATCAAGAGGAAGTTGCTATTAAACTGTTGAAATAATAGATTATCCCTATAATTTAATTACCTGCCATTTAACAATTATTAATTTAATAACTTAATAAAAATAAACTCACCTGCGATGTTCCTGTGATCATGTTCTTGATGAAATCCCTGTGACCAGGAGCGTCGATGACAGTGGCGTAGTACTTGGAAGTTTCAAACTTCCACAATGTGATGTCAATGGTGATACCACGTTCACGTTCTGCTTTAAGTTTATCCAAAACCCAAGCGTACTTGAAGGAGCCTTTACCCATCTGATAAAAATAAATTACTTGATCTTAGGAATTTCAGAAAGATTATGATTTATATGAATTGAAAGTAATATTAAAAATCTTTTTTAAAGATTAATGATGATGCATGAATTTTAATTTAGTTGAACCCAAGCATACTTGACTTTCCCTATCTAATAAAATTGAGAAAATTAATTGATCTTAGGAATTTCAGCAAGATTGTGATTTATATGAATTGAAATTCATGTTAAATTTATTTTTTAAAGATTAATGAAGATGCTCGAATTTTAACTTTGTTGAACCATTGATAAAGATTTTCAAATCGTACATCTATCTGGGCATGAATAAATGTACCAAAACATTAGACCGACAAACATGAAAAATTTACGAAACCAAAAATTTATCTTGTTTCCAATTTTGCGAATATTTACGATACGATTTAACAGCATAAATGTTAAGAAAATTAGGGTTATTGCTCCAATCTTCATTAATCTAGGATAATTGCTTTGCTCGACAAAAAAGGACAGCTTTAATTTACGAAAATAAGGCATCAATAATCAGATAATCGGTATAATAAAATAATAATAATATATTAATAATAATAATATCGGTATAATATTCTAAAATATAAATTGTGAAAAATTTATCTTCCGTTAACATTAAAAATAGGATTAATCAGTAAGGGGGAAAGGAAACAGCAAGCCTGTCTATTAAAAATAAAATGAAATGAATAATTTTTAATTATTCAATATATATTTTTGATTTATTCAAAAATTACCTTTCGTCCTGTTTGGATCTTGTATTTGAAGAATAAATCACATATACTTTTAAGGAATTGGAAGTTATTACCATATTTAATGATTATGAGAACTTATAATTAAATATTAATAACATCTTATGCATTTTTCGGTTCATTACTTTTTCTGTATTCAAAAAATTGTCATATTTAATAATTATGAAAATATCGCCAAAATATTATATCTTGGGGTTCCTTTTATAAATGGTATTGATTCTTTTGCATACAAAAAGTCTTGTCGTATAAAATAACAAAAATTTACAAATATTAATTACCTCTTGGGCTTCCTTTTCGAATTTTTCGATGGTTCTCTTGTCGATTCCACCACATTTGTAGATGAGATGTCCTGTAGTGGTAGATTTACCAGAATCTACGTGGCCGATGACCACAATATTGATATGAGTCTTGTCTTTAGGCATGATTTATTCTGGAAAGAGAAAAAACTAGCAATGTTAATATTGTTTGAAAAATTGGATTTAAATTGGAAGCAATTAAAAATTTGGCTTAAATGCGTCTAACATTATCCATAAAAATTGAAGCTAAAAATAAGTAATTATCGTTTGCTTTTAATATTATTTTTAGTATTAATTATCGCGACTTCGGAACCAGAGGATTTCAGATTCGATTCCCGAATCAACCGAAGAACCGTCGAATAAGGAGGTTGTTGCAAGTTAAATCCGTCAGACCAAACATTAGAAAGCTGTGTGGTGTGATTCGCCAGGAGGTGGGTGCCAGCTCAGAAGACATCCTCAGTATCTGAGGTCCACCCCGAATTAGCCCTAGTGTTACTTTACAATGGTACTTTAATATAACTAAACTGAATCCAGGCGAATAGGTAAGTTCTTTATATTTCTATTAACAAACTATTAATTTTTTATGGAAGAATTTCATAGAATTCTTCACTTAATTCTACTTGAGCATAGATTCGTTTAAATCAAACTTCTAACAAATTAAAGGAACATATTTGTCTCATTTACAGATCAATTTGATTAACGGCTAAATGGAAAAGATTGTTCTTAATGCTAATCTATTAATTGCGATGTGCTTGCAATTCAACATTAAGGTCGGCCCTTTAACACAATATATAGGTTGACAGCAGTCAGCTATATATCGTGTTAAAGGGATACCCTGCAAGAGTAAATGAATAATACATTCATAACAAAGAATAAATAGATCATAAATCTGCTATCCAACAATTTATTTTCTGAGAAGCATTTCAAGATTGGCGCCAAAAGCATCTAGAGATCCCATCCATGCTACCATATTTCTAATCTCTAATTTTCTCAAAGATTGAAATCAGCAATACATACATATCTAAAAATTCTTCAAATTTAATTGATGCAAATAATTTAAAACAAAATAATTCTTAATTCATTCGAAATATTGAAATGAACATTCTTTTTAACTAAGACGGAAAAGGGGGAGAAAAAAAAATTAAAAAACTAAAAAAAAAAATTACTTCAATGTATCAACATGTTTTTCTTTGTGCTTTAAGTCTTGGCAGGTAATGTTAATGAATTATTTGAGAGCAATGTTAACGAATTATTTATGATCATTATACATAATTTGAGAGTAATATTTAATTATTTGTGAGCAATATTAATTGGTGTGAGGAATATTAAAAAAATTATTTGACAGGGATAATAAATTATTTGAGGGGAATACTAACAAATTATTTGAAGGTATTGTTGATGATTACTTTGAAGGCAATGTTAACGATTTATTTCAGAATAATATTAATAGGAACTGGAAAATTGTTTATTTTTAAAGGCTTTTATTTATGCCTATAGTATAATGAATATTTACACAAATTGATAAGAATTAATTCATTAGAACTATTGAAACTAACATTACTGAAAGCTTTCCTTTCTCATTTTAACCAAGACGGAAAATTCATACGGGGAAAAAATGATAACTAAAATTATTTACTTCAAAGTGTTGACGTGATTTTCTTTGATCTTAAATTCTTGGCAGGTAGTGTTACCAAATTATCTGAGAGCAATATTAATGAATTATTTTGAACTATGTTGAAGGATTATTGAAAGCATCATTAACGAATTATGTAAAGCATTTAAATGTATAATTTAAGAACAATATTTTTAAAAAAATGGAGCAATAACAAAAAATTATTATAGAGCAATATTTAAAATATATTCGAGAGCAATATTTAATAATTTGAGAGCAAAATTAAAATTATTTACTTACAAATTATTTAAGAGTATTTTTAATTACTTATTCGGGGGTAATATTAATGATTTACTTATGGATAATAAAAATATAAATTTCAAAATTAAGTTTATTTTATAGGTTTTTATTTGTGTTTATAGTAAACCTTAATAAATTTATGTAAATTGACAAGCATTCGGAAAAAATTATGTTAAATATATGGCCAAAAAAATATTTATAGATTTAATTATCTAGTTAAATTCATTTAAACTTATTCTTTTTATGACTCCGCTTTTGATAAAATTGCTTAGATTCAGTCATATTTAAATTTATTTTATTTGTCCATAACCATATTTTGATAAATTGTTTAAATTCTGGTATAACATCGGATACCAAAATAAAATTAAAAAAATATGGAATTCTTGTATTAAATTATTTTAGTTAATTTTTATAATGGTTGAAATCAAATATCTGAGAAAAAACTTCAAATTAAATATTTGAAAGCACTAATTTGCTTTTAAAAATTACCAATTCAAATAAAGAAGGCCAGCAAACGACTTCAAATGCGTTACGGTCAATATTAAAATATCCAAATGTGGGGTGAAAAGGAAAAATTGAATTAGAAATCTGCCATGGTGCCATAAATTTTAAATAAATAGAATACTGAAATCTAATTTTATCAGTTCTATGGGGGGAAAAGTACTTTAGGCAATAAAAATGTTAATAACATTTGTTAGCCATTTTGAGGTGCTAAATTAATTTTCCAAAAAAATTTCCGAAACGGATAAATCTGAAATTGTAATTCAATAATGTAAATAACGGCTTCATTTTTCTTAAATCATAAATGAAAGAATTCCGAAAAAATTCCGAAACGGATAAAGCTAAAATTATAATTTAATCAATGCAAATACCTCATTTTAAAAAAATCCTAAATGAGTTTCCAACGACTTTTTTTTTAAGTTAAAGGTTTTATATATTTGCCTTAACATTAAAAGTTCCTTGTCAAACCAATCTAATTAAAGATAGAATTAACTAGTGAAAAAGTAATAAGGAATTTTTTGAATACCAAGGTGCTGCTAGAAGGTTCCTTTGTTTGGAAGAATAAAAACTTGTATTTTTAAGACCAAATATATTAAAAACGGCAATTTTTTCTTTAAAAAAGTAAAAAAAGTTCTGCATATAATTAATTAAAAATGCTCATTTATCGTTATCGAAAATTATCTGGTCAAAAACCTTTAAGCGCCAACTTATTTCGTAATAATTGTGTCAATAATTAATTTTAACTTTTTCACATTATTTACCTTTCTTTAGGAAGATTTATAATAAGGAACTTCTGATTATGATCAAAGTCATCAAAAACTGAAAAGTTCCCTAGTTTAAAAACAGTTTGCAGTTCTTTATTAAAGAAAAAAAAAATTCGATCTGAAATCAAATGTTTCTTATCTTAATTAATTAGATAGTTCGATAGTCAAAACTGTTACAAACAATTACTTTGATTAAGGAAGGAACCAGGATAATATGTAAAAAGAAGTCTTGTTTTTTAAAAAATTAAAATTTCGAGACTTAACGTTTTTCAAACAATTAAAATTCATGTAACCTATAAAAATTAAGATATAAGGTTTGAGGTCATTTTTTATTAATCATATAAAAATATTTTTAATTAATTTCTTCCGATTTAATGATGCAGTAAATAATTTTATGATAAAAATCTCTCAGGCCAAACAAGTAGACAAAAAGATTACTGGTACTGTAGTAGTAATATTAATCTTTATTCTGTGCTAGCATAGCAAATATACATTAAGATATCTAATATTTATGAAGCTTGTTATAAAATAAACAAAAAATGCTTTAAAATTATTGTAAGGAAGTGATATGCCGCTAATTTTTATCATGAACTTAATATCATCAACTGTTCTAAATTAAAGACTTTTTATTGATTTCTAAACTAGCCAACTAAAAGTCATAGGTTTTTGGGAGTCTGGTCTCAGATTCAATTTACTAACATTAAATGATTTCAAGAATAGAGAATTCAAACAATTTAGTTCTTCACTATGCAAAGAAAATATACAGATATTATTGCATTATTAATGCTGTATCTACCTTTACAACTGCATGCATCATGCGATCAAAAACAAGCAAACAACTAACAGAAATATCAGATGCTCTAAACTGCAGAATTCCATATCCATTCTTTTATTTATATAATTAGGATTAATATGGATAAGAAATAGATATAGAACAATAAATATACTGAGTACTAAATGATCATTAAAGGTAAATAAAATTAAACCTTTATCTGCATGAATTTTTAAAAAAAAATTTAAAATCTTTTAAGTATTATTTCTGAGCCAGGCATGTAAAAAAAATGTATAAAATACCATTATTAAATCATAAACGTTTTAACTTCAGGTGCAAAGATTAAATTACCTAAACATTATAATAAACTTTTTAGTTTTAAAAACAAAAGAGGAAATTTAATATTCACTTAAAATTGATTCTGTTGATTATAGTTTACATTCGCATTTCGATCAAATAAATAAATTTGAAAAAAAAATATTATTCGGAAGAATTTAAAAGCAACCTATCTCCATTCCTTTAAATAAAGTTATGTATGTGCTGGACATGTAAAAAATTATGACAATGTACCATTATTAAATTATAACACCATTTGGGGAAATTAAATTACTGTTCAATATTAAAAAAAAACTCATACAAGTAAAATAAAATGATAAAAATGTAATATTCAATGACAACTGATCGGTTAATTAGTTTACATTCAACACTTTATTAAAATAAATAAGAGAAAAATTATTAAATCATAAAATCAAACTAATTTTAAATAAAATTACTTCTGCCCGTCCCCCCCAAAAAAACGTTGCATAAAATACCATTATTAAATTATCAACATTTAAACGCCTTGGGAAGATTAAACCACTTATACATTATAATTAGTTTTAAGTAAAAATGAAAAAAAATAATAATATTCACTGAAGATTGAATCAGTTAATTATAATGTATATTCAACACTTCATTCAAATAGATTTGAAAAAAAAATTAGCATGAATTAATTTAAAAAAATATGATTGTAAATCTTTATTAATCAATTATTTCTGAGCTAGGGGACATAAAAAAATGTTGTATAAAGAACCATTATTGAATTTTAAACTCCACGTGGGGAAATTCTAATTAACTTTTAGGCAGTTATAAATGAAAAAAAAGCGACAAAAATTTTAATATTAACTGAAAATTGATTCGGTTGATAATAGCTCATATGCAACACATTATTATAATTATTATTAAAGCAACATGTCTGAATATTTTAAGTTTCAATAATCTACATAAAACGATTTAGAAAAAGATTGTTTATACACCCTAACAAATTCAAGCCAGAAATATAGATTCTGTTGATTTACATATAAATATAAATTCTAGAAATTTACGTGTAAATATAGGGAATTTTTAAATAAAATAACAAACGATAAGAATTTAAGAATTACAAATAAAAAAAATTAAAGGAATGCAAAACAAAAAAAAAGAATTTAAATATAAAAAATTAAGGATAGCAAAATAAAAAAAAAATAATGGATAGCAAAATAAAAAAAATAAAGGATTGCAAAACAAATGAAATAAAGGATTGCTGAACAAAAAATGTAAAAAAATAAAATGGCTATAAAATAAAAATGATTTCAAATTTAGAAACAAAATTATTAGCATTAATACGTAATTTCAATTCTTTATTTTTAAACAGCACAAACGAATATAATTGCTAAAAACAGCCCACAAAAGTCCCTACAGCTTAAGCAAATGTAGCACGAGGGCTCGTGTATAGTTTAAATATGCTAAGCTATAAAATTAAGATGTTCTATATTAAACAAAGAAATTATATAAGGAATTACTGAAATTATTTAAAATAACTTACAATAAGAAAAAAAAACATTTATCAGTATTCCACACGCGTAGACATTTTAACAAATAATTTCCAGAAATTAATATCGTATTAGATAACTTCGTATATATAGAACGGAATTGGGTTTCCACGTTGTCAAAAATTCACTAACAAAGAAAAAATGCTAAGAATTGAAAATTATTCCAAATTATTATCTTTAAACTTTTCCTTAAATGATAAATTATGTTTTTTTTATTTTTATAAATGCAACTCACTTCATTATTAAACTAAAAAGAATAAAAGAAAGAAAACTATTAAAACTAACCCTAGCTTTGCAAATGCAACACGTGGGTTCAAATACAACGAAAATAAATTATAAATATAAGTTTCAATATACAATATATTAGATTTCACAGCAAAAGAATCGTGTATCTGCGATCATAAGTTTAATTATAACTGATTTCAAGCGATGATGAAACTGAAAATTAGGGCTAACACGCCAGCATTCACAAAAAAGTGCCACGCAGCGGCCGGCGAAAGCGCACAGCTTTAACATTAGCTCATAAAATCACATCTTAAATAACATTATTAACAAAATAATCGTATTAATCTAAATGCAAATAAAAATTATACTCTTCAACATTGATTAGATTACGAATAGTGTTGAAATTTTATCACAGGCATACTCACATGGCAAAATGGCGAATAATTTCCAGACACGTCTCACGTTCACTGTTTAGCAGCGAAGAACCAAGTGAGACGATCAGCTGAAAGTTAAACTGACCCCAAACCCCTGAAGTTGCAAGACAGGTTTCAAGGTCGGCGGGGAAGGAGGAAGGGGGAGAAAAGGATCGTCTCTTCATAAAGCAGTGTTCGGTGAAGCGTGAGCTCCGACCTGACTTCATATTTACCGGCACAAAATCGGGAAATTTCGAATTCTGATAATTTGAGCACCGGAAATCGAATATGTGTTGGAACATTTTTTGATAGAAAAATCGAATGATTTTAAATTGTTCGTTAAAATTTTATTTTCTAATTTTTTTTATGTGAATGTACTAGTAGTTTCTATGACGGCACAAGTCTGACATTCGGTTAAATCTTATTTTTTTCTTTTTAAAAAAAAAGAAACAAGTTTTATTTTAAGCAATGCATTTCCTTTGACCGGAACATTCTTTGACTTTTAATTTTCTTACCGCATTTTGTGTTCCTATTTTTTTAAAGAATTTTTGTTCATTATCTGAAGGAATACATGTTCTTTATTTATTTATTTTTGTTGTTGAATAAAAGACTACAATTTTTTTTCTCTAATTTTAAATTATTTTTTTTAAATAATATTTTGGAAAATGTTTTTATTTTTATTTCATAATTGAATTTACTAATTTTTTTAAATTAAAAATAATGCATTGGTCTTCAAACGAAGATTTCGTAATTTAATACGCGGTTTTACATCCGGTGAATAAAAGCAAGAATTTGAATGGATACAATATATCAGAAATTTATTATTTCGTTTCAAAATATGGATTATTTATTACTATTTATTATTATCTCAAAACATTCGCAAATTAAATAAAGAAATGCATGCCTTTCTTTTAGTGAAATAGTGTACTAATTACGTTTACTGATTTTAGACTATTTTTTAACAATATTTTGGGTAAAGAGCTTTACTTTTAAATTCTTTTCAGGTTTTAATATTATAAGAATAATTTTACGTCCAGAATAAAAATAGAAAATTGTAAACATAAAATACATTAGAAATTTAAAATTTCTTAATTTTCTAGCAATTTTTCATTACAAAGCAATTTAAAATTAGGTGAGTTTTATTTGAATCACTTTTCACTTAGCTTTTATGAATTTAGCAAAGAATTTTCTGAAACAGTAAATATATTTTGCAAATTAAAATATTCTTTAACAGGTGTTTACCTATTGAATTTTTTTTTTTTTTTTGTAAACTCACTTTAGGAATAATAGATTTAATTTCATTGTTTTTGTATGCAATTAATTGTTATCTTTGAAAAATTAGAATTTTGTGGGGAATTATCTAAAGCTAGGCTTATTTCTTAAGTTTTCTTTTATTGAAAATAATTTTTATAAACCAAAGCTTTAAAAAAAGGGCTTTTATTTTTTATTTTAAGCTATGTGTATTTTAAGCTTTTTTTAGTGGGCAGATTTCTTTACAATATTCTTTACTGCATTTTAAAACTTGTTGCATTTTTTTTATTTAACTGAAATAATATAAACATTTTTTTTTTTGTTTTTTATTGCAATTGTTGAACTAATCTCATACGATTGTTTTTTTTTTTTTTCAATTACTGACTTCTTTAAATAAAAAAAAAATGTACATTCGTCTTTACATGCAGTTATGTTTTCAATATTAAGTGAAACTACCTGACATTCAATGAAAAAATAGTAACAATTTTAAATTCTCTTTATAATTGTTTTTCACTGAATTTCTAACGATACAATGTGCTAAAATTACGCTTTAAACATAATTACTTATAATTGATAGTATTAATTACAATTAAAAGGCTTTTTATTTGAACCTTGAATTCATTCTTACGTTTCAAAATATTGAGTTCTTATTTTAGCTGTCTTAACAGGAATTTACTAGAAAAAATATTCCAAAGAAACAAACTTAATTTAATACCCAAGCGCACGTGCAAAGCGTAGATAGTTAGCTATTAATTTCTTTATTGCTAATGCTTTTATGGAATTATAGGTTAATTTAAAAGGTTTATTATAATTATTAAGATAAATTTTATAATTAAAAAGTATTATTATGTTGCTGCTAAAAAGTTGGCTTTTTAAAATTATTATCTGGGGTTGAGAAATTTTCGGTTAATGAAAGGCAATTTTTTAAGAAACCAAAGCTTCAGTGTTTAAAAAGGTTCTTATTCTTATCTACATTTATATAAATCAGAGCATGAAATCTATAATTTAATTTTAATTAATTGCTTTAAATTATAGCCCTCCGAATTTTAATTTAAATGAAAATATTCAGTGAATAACGTAAATATAGAATATTATAAAATTTTATCAGTATTTCAATAAGGATAAAGAATGTTTCACCAAATTGTCGGTTATTAAAAATTTTTTTTAACAAAATTAAAAAACAAATTATAAAGAACAAAATTAAAACTTGAAATATATATTTATATTTTATGAGCCTAAAACAAAATTGCTCATTTTATTTCTGGTTTACAATTCTCAAACTATAACCACAGAACAATTAGTGCAAATTTTAATTATTTTGATTTTATATAGAAGTATTTCAGATATTTCAGTTTTATATAAATTTATAAATAAAATAAATTAGGCTTTCCTCAAAAGCCTACAACTAATACCATGTACAATATTTGTCATCTAAAATTAATTTTAAACCATAAAAACAAAATTAAAATTCTAAAAATACAAGAATTCAAAAAGCAATTTTTTTTTTAATCATTCATTCATATTTACTTTCGGATTATAGTATTCTTATTTATCTATATACTTATGGTGAAGATGAATGTGTTTGTTAAAGTATTACAGGCCAGACCGTTTGACGGACAACTAATAAATTTGATACATGCATACCTTAGAGGTCGGAAATGTACACCTGGAATGAATTTTTTTAATGTTAAACTAAAAAATTAATTAAAAACTGAAGAAAATTTCGGCATTTGTTCGAAAAACTTGCAAAAATATCGCACACTTATGGTTTTTTACATCATGTTAAAAGTTCAAAAAATATTTTTTTATATACTGTTTAACGTATAAATTATGTTCCTTTTTTTAATGATTTTATAAAAAAATTAATCATATTTCTCAACCATTTATTTAAAACAAAATAAAAATTAAACTGAACTTGCACGAGCACGTTAATGCCGCATGGGGGAATTTTTTTCCCAACGAATTGGTATCAGTATGAAATAAAATAAATAATATATTTTCTGAAAAATGAATACAGGATAAAGTTTTCAATGCTCTTTTGCAATATTTACATTATAAATTCATTAAATGAGATTTATTTCAAACATGGTTTAATAAACTTATCCTTTCAACCCCTGATCCATGGCTAATTTGTAAATTTTTAATAGTGGAAATACGTGTTATAATGGCCTAATGTAGTAAATAATTTTGTTTCATATCAATTGAATTCATATCAACCTCGAATATTGGGGACCAGGATTTTTCTAGACTGATAGACCTAAGATTATGAAAATGCTGATTGTTCTGAAGCATTATGTTCAAAATTACATAAATCGATTTGATAACAGATGATAGAAAAGTTCATTTATTTCTTTAAAATATAAAGTGTCAAGAATATTTTGCAGAATATCTTGAAGACCAAGGACTCTAAAATTTAACAGCCTGATATTTAAACAGTAGCATACATAATTTTTTATGTATATGTATACAAAATGAAATTCTATTATTCACGTCATTAAAATCCTTTAGAAAGTAACTCTAAAAATTGGGATTTTATGATGAATTTTTGTTGAATAATTCCTGCAGTATTACACAAATTATGTAATACTCTTATGATAGTCAAACCGGCTGGCTCCTTCCCAATGATGGTTACTACTTAAAGTAAAGCTTAATAAATCGCTAAAGTGGGAAAGAGATTTTCTTATTTTTAATTACAATTTTAATTAATCAAAAATTAAACGAAATTTTGGTGTTTTCTGCTATAACTTTCTAAGATATAAGGGCAAAGAATTTATTTTTAAATTCCAATGAATATTTTAAAAAAAATTCCAATAACTAAATTAAATTTCTATCTTAAATATATTTTAGAAATATAATTTAATCAAATTTTTGAACAATTTATTTCTCTCAAAATAAAAATTAATATAATCACATTAAAAGTCAATAAAAAAAATAAGCAAAAATTGCATCACATTAGCAAAAGCTCAAAAAAAAAATATTGTAACAAATCAAACATATTAAATATATGAAAGTTTCAGAATGTGTCTACATAAAATAGGAAATTAAATGCATGCATTTTTAAAGAGTAAATGTGAGACTACATTACTTTCTATAAAACCGTTTTATATTAGGCAAATATAGTTAAATATACCAGATATAAACGGTAATCAGAATACAGCATGAAATTTGTAAACCTTTAGTAATGTAATTATGCAAGTAATTATATTTTTTTGTAATTTGTATCAATAAACGGTTTGATGAATTTCAAATTTTTACATAATAACCTTGCCCTGTGAATCTTATTTAACTAAATATTCTTAAAGCACTAATAGTTTAAAGGAAGAGTCGCTCTCCAATCAACCAAATCAGTTACTAAAGCTGACTGATTTATGAAAATACTATTTTACAAAAAACGGGCAATTTTAAACATCATCTACTACCTCAAAAAAGCAAATCGTCTCTCAGGGTTACGCAAGTGATACTCCTAATTCCGAAAAAGATTATTATTCTTGAATTTTAGTAATCGAAATTTGATAAATCAGTCAAATTTGATTGCAGAAGAAAAATTTTTTTTAGTTATTTAAAAGTTGAAGTGTCAAGAATATGATACTTTAGGACCAAAGGCATACTTAAAATACGGAGTCATAACTTTTTTAACCATATTTATAGACGAAAAAAAATAATGCATTTTTATTGATATAATTTTAATATTTTTGAAAAGAAAACAAAAATAAGTAATTTTTTGATGAATGAATAAAATTTTTGTTAAGTAATTCTTTTAGATATATAAATTAAGAAAATAACTATGCAATACAAGTCGGATTTTAATTTAAAAATATTTTGCTAAAAAAGTTCAGATCAAAATATATAAATAATTTGAAATTTTAACCAACATTAATGCTGGCTATCTGGCTGGTAGCTAAAAGTGACTAGTGTAAAATAAATTCAGACATTGATTCTTTTTGTTTAAAGAATTAAATCATTAACTGGCAATTAATATCAAGATTACTAACAGCTGGAAATGTTTATTGCTTTTTAAATAACATTAAGTTTGATATCTTTAAACTTACTTCGGTTTAATATTGCCTCATAAGGCTAACATTTTTACCTCGTGTATATCATATCTTAGCCATTTGAATTATAATTAACTAATTAAATATAAATTAAATTTTATTATTTATAAAAATATCGGCTTAAAAAGTCTTGAAATATTTTTTGAATTCTGAAAGACTGCAAACGATTTAGCTCAATTCGTTTAAGATTAATCTTGAACTTGCACAAAACTTGTTCAAATGTTTTTTAAGTAATTTATAGAATACTCGTTTCATAAAAATGCACCTTTTTATAATATTACATTTAGAAGATTTTTCAAAAATAAAACTGCAAATAGATTAATATTACCTTAACATGCATACACTAAGTAAAATAATTATTTAATATACTCAGAATATCAAGTATTATTTTAATACAAATGCAATTTTTGTGATTTAATCTTATATACAGAATACTTATATACTTGGAATAGAATCTTGTATACAGGATAAAGTATCGCTAATGTTAGATACTCAGTATCTAATATTACAAAAATGCACCATTTTATATTACATTCAGAAGGCTTACCAAAAAAATTGCAAAACGACCCACCAAGAGCACTTCTCAAATCATTTAGATTAATATTACCTTGCCATACATAAATTAAGTAAAATAATTATTTCATATAAACAGAATATCAAGAAATATTTTTTCTATATAAACGTAATGCTCTGTTATATTTTTCTAAAAATAAAATGGCACAATATTAGATACTAGAAATATACAATAGATATATATTAGAAGTATATAATATATCAAAAATGCACCATTTTATAATAACATTGAGAAGATTTTCTTTAAAAAAAAAATTGCTAATAAACCAACCAGGTGAGTTCTCAAATTATTTTTAAACCAATACTACCTTGCCATACATAAATTAAGTAAAAGAATTATTTAATATTCACAGAATATTAAGTAGTACTATTTCTATACAAATGCAGTTTTGAGGAAGTAATTTTATATTCAAAAGCCTTTTCTAAAAGTGAAATGGCACTAATATTGTTGACTAAATTAAATATAAATAGAATATCATGAAATACTATTTCCATACACACGTAGTGCACTGTTATATTCAGAACACTTTTCTAAAAATAAAATGGCATTAATATTAGATACTAAGTATATAATATTACAAAAATGCGTCATTTTATAAAATAACCATTGAAAAAATTTTCTAAAAAAAGAAGAAAAAAAAAACAATGCAGTTCTCAAATTATTTTTAAATCAATATTACCTTGACATTATATAAATTAAGTAAAAGAATTATTTAATATGCACAGAATATTAAGAAGTACTATTTCTATACAAATGTAGTTTTGGGGATGTAATCTTATATTCGGAACTCTTTTTCTAAAAATGAAATGGCAATAATATTGTTGACTAAATTACTCAGTTATTTAAGTTGAAGAGTGGTTCGGCTTAATATAATAATAACCTAAAGGTAATAAAATAGGCAATACAATCTACGCGATTCAAGATTTAAAACTTGCAACGAAATAGCAGGGAAAAAAAATGGAAAATTTTCGAATTTTACAAAGCACGTGGTCGGAAGGAATACTAATGATTCAAAATTTATCACTCTCAGGTTAATTTCATTTTGAAATAAAATTAAATATATTCTAAAATCTAATTCAAAAACAATAATAATCTGTCTTAACAGATTTAAAATTGAACTTCACTTACCTTGGAAATTTGAGTAGTAAAAACCAGAAAGCAACAAGAAATGGCGAATCAGTGCTCAACAAGTCGTTGCTAGAAGTGCAAAGAAAAATTTTTCAGGAACTTGTTCTGTCCCTGAAAGGGAGGGGAGGGGGGGGTGAACCGGTTTGAAGCAGGCAAGTTACGAACTACGTTTTTGATAGGTGAGTTGGCTTCCTGTGAACTCTGACCCCCCCCCCCTTCAATACCCCTTTCCGTGGATGTGCTAAAATTCGAACTTCCGTAGTGTTTAGAATACTACGTATTCAGAAAAGTTTAATAATTTTGCATCGAGTAACTTGTCTTTAAATCCATAATTATTTTTTTTAATTCTACATTTTTTTTTCTTTTAATGAAAGTGTAAACAGCTACGTTTCTTTGATTTCTGTCTTGATTTTTTTTAAATTATTGTTCTTAAATGCAAATTTCTCTAAACAAATACAATTTTTTTAGCATCAAATTTTACATATAAAAACCATGAAATTTTTAATGAAATGATTTTTTTCTCTTATTTAATATATTTAATACAAGTTACCTCAATTTTTTTTTTTAATTTTAATGTTCAAAATTATATTTTGCTTTTATTTCGTTTAAAATAGTACCAGATAACTCACTCCCCACCAAACATTAAAAAAAAAAAAAAATTTTAAACCCTAAGACTTTTTAAAATATGAAGATTTTTATTCAGTTTTTTTTTTTCCAGATATCTATTAATATACTACATAGAGCTAATAGAACATAGAACTATATTAATATACTACATAGAACTATATTTAATTAATATACTATATAGAACTATTATTTCATCGAATAAATATAACATAGAACTATATTTATTCGATGAAATGGATACATGGATTTCCTTCTATCAAACGTATTTGATTTTTTAAGGCTTTTTTTTCAGGCAAAAAAAGAATATTTTAAAAATGAAAATATATATATATAGAAATTCTAACTTTGCACCTTTGTAAAAAAATTAATACCAAATTAAACCTAATTCCATACTAAGTTTTATAAAACATATATGCGTATATTGCTGAAAATTCACAAAAATGTCATTATAAAGTACAAAATAAAAAAATGCACTCTATAATTTACACACACAAACAAATGTGCGTATGTGTAATTTTTTCTTTTTCTCTTGATTAAGGAAATAAACTGATAAAACTTTTCTGCATTCGATGAAAACTATGCTACTTTCTCTTCTTTCCTTTTTTATTATTTGGTTGAAAAATATGGCAGTGCGCCTTATTTGATTTAAATTTCTGCCTTATCTTTATTTATCCGTAAGGAAAAACTTAAGAGTTTGATATTTATTTCCAAACTCAATAGCTGTTATGGTTGCTTTCTATTTTTAAAAAAATTCAATTTAATTACTTTATATTTTTAAAAACGTGGCTCATTAATTTATTTTTATTTTTCTTCTTAGAATTTTAAAATTCTTTATTTAAGTCTGATTAGTTTTACCTTGCTCTTACTATTCAGTAATTATCGTAGTACCATTTTAATATTTCCCCCTCTTTTATCACATAAATTGGAAAAAAAAATAATAATTTCATTAATAAAAAATTATTTTACTAAAATAACACATTGCAGAGCTTCCGTTCAATTCCATAAAAAGGTTTAACCATATATTTTTCGAAATTATCTGTGGAAATAAAATTCAGATTCCTTTAAAAAAGTAAACGTTAATCAAAATTGTCACATTCCATCACACGATAACACCAAACGCAGCAAATTACTTATTCGTGTATGGTTTTATGAAAAATTAGTTTAGTTTAGTTATATTAAAGCAACTCTAGAGCTATTTTGAGACGTCTAATTTTTTTCGTAATTTTGGATGCCATCTAGATGACTTCTGTACCACACCAATCGTAATTTATCAAGAAAATTATGGAAACGGACTCAATTTTTAGTCAAAGCAGTTGACGGGTTGGCTGTTTTATCAATGTGTGAGATGCGATTACGATAGTTCAAGGGTGTAATATGATTATTGATATGAAAGGAAATTTGTATTCTTCACATTGTGTATAAACTCCGGAATTTCGAGTATAATTCTCTCTTTTTATATCTTGCTTCTCAATATTATTTTTTTTACTTTCATGTGTTTGTAATTTCCATGCGTGCTTATACTGGTGTAAAAAATAAATAACTATTCTCACAATTTGATGCATTTGTTATGTCTTGTTCAAAAAAAATCATTTAAAGAAATATATCCGCCTGAGCATATATAAATAAATTCCTTATCACACGGCAAAATATCATCGGCACTTTCCGTCAGCAAACGACAGCGAAAGTGATGTCACTTGTGTGACGTCACTTCAAAGTTTCACATGATTAGTTGAATTTCGTTTGCGGACAATATTTCCGACGACATTTTCGAACTGGTTAGAAAAAGTTGTCGATTATGAAACTTGCTTGACTGATTTTTGAGGGAAAAACGAGAAAAGGAAAGTGTTGGTGAAATTTCCCCGTGTGATAAGGCCTGGATTCACACGAGGCTTTTTATTGTCCGCAAACATTGTCTCTGTGCTGTTGTCCCGGCATTGTCCCCGTGTGAACACTTGAAGATGGGTTCAGACGAGGCTTATTATTGTCCGCAAACGTTGCCCCTCTGCTGTTGGCCCGGCATTGTCCTCGTGTGAACACTTGAGACAACACGGACAACGTTTGTCCCGACAGGACAACCATTTGCCATTGTCCCATTGTGGTCACGGGATTTTCCGGAAGTAGGCGTGATCTTCTATTGCGGACAATAATAAGCCTCGTCTGAACCCCCCTTTAAGATAATTCAAAATAGAAATGAATTAGATGAATGAAACGTATATTTTTTATCAGTAAAATTGCAGCATGAGCTAGATATTTCATGAAGTCTGGTAACAAATTGATTGCCTGTCAATGTATGAATTCAGGAATGTATGAACACGATTATCAATAGTAGAGTACATAAAATAATGAAATAAATTAGTCATACAAAATAGGGGCCTCAACAATGTCCCTTTTTTCCCCGTAAGAGTAGGTTTTTTATTATTTCAGGGATTTCCGACAAAGAAAAGGAGATTTTATAGCTTAATCTCTCTTTCTACTCAATTTTATAATTTATATTGATAACATGAATGCTTTGAAAACAATCTCTCGGTGCCACAATTAAATATACCTGTATTGCAATGCCAGTTTTGTTAACTTTCTACTTTTAGAAAATACAAGTCTCAGTCCCTCTTCTTCTTTTTTCTTTTTTTTTTCTTAGGTGTGGGGGGGGGAGAAGATTCTGAGTCATGTACGCAATTCATACTGTGAAATTGAGATTTTGCTGTTTAATCTATATCTGACATAACCACTTGTTTGATTTGACAGTATCTTATACAAATTGAGACGGAACATCCTTTCTTTGTATATATTAATAAGTTGACTCAAAAACATAGTTTTATTAATGCAAAATGCTCGCATAAATGCAAATTATTTTTTCTTTCACTTCTTCCCATTTTACAAAATAGTTTTGTAAAAATTTTTGGTCAATTTTTTCCTCTTTAAATTATAAATAAAAGAATCATACTTCAAATACTTTATTTGATAAGTTATTATGGTGACACAGTAAACGAAAAATCATCAAAACATCGATTTTTTTTATTAGCTCCTATGATAAATTGTGTCATTCTGAATGTACATGCAAAATTTTACAGCCCTGGCTTTATTTTTTATTTAGTTATTGAATAATTTTTGATGCATAACAAGAGAGAAAACAATGTTGCTACGCCCACTTTTCATGTTCAAACACCTATAAAAGAAACTCCTTTCGTAAAAATATGCCAATTTACCAAGAACTTTCATCCAACGAGCTATTAGAGCGATACATTTGGTTCAAAACGCACAACTTCAATGGGACTCTCCATAGTGTCATTTGGAGCAAATGCACAAAAGTTTCAGCTGCATTGATTATACAGAAAAGCAGAAATAGTAAGAAAAATAACAGAAATTGCAAACAGAATTATAGGAATAGCAATCAGAATAGCAGAAATATACATTTAATCTATTTTAATATGCTTGTTAATTTTTATAAATTATTATAAGATTTGGGAAATTCTGATCTTTCGTTTGATTTTTCTTTTTATATGTTCAATATACAAATGTAATATTTTGTTTCCGAAATTTTTGACATTTTTTAACTTGAAACAATTTAGAATAACTTTAAACACATCTTGTAAAATTTAGAGGCAAATTGAATAAATTTTATGTTTCGAAAGCATAAGACTTTCTTAAAATGGAGGTAAAGGTTTAAAACTTTTTATGAATGCTCAGAAATGCATGTTTTATAGAACTTAGCATGGATGTTTTTTTTTTTTTCCAAAATCAGAATTTCTGTATTTTTCAGATTTTTTTGTGTTTTTACAGTAAAAAAAATTATTAAAAAATAAATACTTTGAGAGGAGAAAATGAACACTAAGTTTTATGCAGTATATTAATAGCTACCTAAATGAAAAAAAAAAAAAAAAAAAAAAGAGAGAGAGAGAGTGAGAGCGAAAAATGAAATTTAAAAAAACCTTAGAATTTCGAAAAATGCACAAAAAACATTTTTTTTAAATTTAAATTATTTGTAAAAAAATTTTACAGAAGAGTTATAAAGTACTATTTTACATAAAATAAAATGAAAAATTATTTAAAACATTAAAATTTAAAGAAAAACGTTTTGAGGTACTGTGTTGTCTTAAATGAATAATGCCCTAAAAGTATTTACATATCATTAGTCCAACTGAAAAAGCATTCTTGATTCATTTCAAAAGCAATTTCCTTTCTTCGTACATTCATACAAATGAAACTAAAGAGGAGAAGAAAAAAAAAAATCGAAATATTTTGAAAAAAGGCGAGTCAAATCACATTTTGTTGGAGAATAAGAATAAAATTCTTCCCATTATTCAAGAGAGAAATCGAATCTGTAACTTTTAACTATTTAGCAATGAAACAAGTATTGTTCTTGGAAAGAAAATTATTTTGCTATTGTTATAACCGGAAATTGTGAAATAACGAAACATCCCATACTAATGATTCTATAAGGCACGTTACACACACTATCTAATTCCATGAAATTTTTTAAAATAGAATAGGCATCACGTTGAATATTTATTTCCTTGTTCTGCTTGCATCTTTTTGACTTCCTGTCTCATTTTTATGCTTATTTTTTTTAAGCATCATTACACAATTTTATTTCATCTTACTAAACATATTTTATATTGCATTATTTTCTTGATGCTTGTATAAAACATTGCTGTCGCACATTTTTGTTTCTTTGTCAGATACAATGAAACTTCTTTGTGATTACGTTGGGAAATCATTTTATTATTATTATTATTTCCAATTTTTTAATAGAAATTTTATAATTTTTTTTAAATTATTAAATTATATGATTTTTTTTTAAAAAAAAAAATCTTAATGTTTAAACACGTTTCTTAGTAAAAACCAATAGAATTTTCTTTTTTAGTCTCTTTTGGGGGAGTTCGGAAAGTTATACTGATTTTTATATTTGCATTTTATTTACGTTTTAATGTTAAATGTTATTTCCTGAAATTCCAATCCTTGATAGAATTTTGTTACGAAAAATATCTTGCATTAAAATCTAATACATGATTTATTTATTTTTCAAATTTGACATATTGCCTTTTCAATATGTTTTACAAATCCTAAAGTAATCTAATCACTTAGAGATATTTTATAATTGTTTCAGTTCTCCAAAGAATAATAATAAAAAAAACAGTTATTATTATATTATTAAAGTTCAGGAACCAGATGATATATTTCTTATCTCAAAAGTTTTAAGCAAACAACTTCTAAACTAGAAGATTTTTACTTTATACTTCTTTTTTGGTCAAAAAAGCTCCTCTTTTTTTTCCTATTTTTTTTAAAAGTTTTTTTGCACTTAACAGGTATATTTTAATTTCAAAGATGTTTTTTTAACAATCTTTTTTATACAAATATTTAAGAATATGATTATTTTCAAACGTAGTCACATATCTTTAAAAAAATAATTAGTTCCCGATTCTTATTCATAACGCCAAACATTCTTTAAGAGAAACAAATTTTTCATAGGAATCCGCGCGAAATAGTATTATTTGTTCCACTTCGCATAAAAATATTCAGACAGGTTTTATCATTATATAATTTATTTTTTTAAAATTCGTGCATTTTTTTTCATAGTTGTCTTGAGTTGAGGTTTCAAATTTGGCTGAAATGATTCTCAGAATTTTCGTTAAATGAATGTGTAGGGCTCATGGGACTACTAGCTATAGCATCTGAATAGCTATAATTATTTCTTACTCGATCAAAATTGCAGATATTTTTTATTGCATTTAAAATTATATAGAAAGCTAAAAATAATTTAAAAGATCCAATAACAGTAGATTATATAATTATAATTTAAAAGACAGTGTAAATAGGCAATTGTAACAAAATGAGGCATAGTATTATATTTAAATAACTTCGTAGTGAGCATGTAGCAACTGCCTATCGGCTCAGGATAGATATAATAATTTCTTACTCGATTAAAACTGTAAACTTTTTATTGCATTTAAAATTATGTAGAAAGCTAAATATAATTTAAAAGATTCAATAGCAACACATTATATAGTATTTTGTTATGATACAGATTATATTAATATGGTTTAACAGATAGTATGTATAAACAATTGTATTAACGGCTTGCCTGATTATCCCGAGTTATCTCGGGTTCACATATATTGCAGTTAATTATTATCCCCAGAGAACTCGGGAGAAGCAGAATTTGTCAGTACCATTTGTTTTATTACGGTTTTACTCGACTTGGAGGAAACGAAATTAAATATTCAGCTTTGATTAGCAGTTTGGTTCTTTTGACGTTACGGGCCACACGTTTTGCCTATTATATAGTATACGTCTGCTTGTGGATTAGTAATGTATAAAAAAAAAGGTTAATTTTTTTTTAAAGTAAAATAATAGCGTTGTTGCAAGATAGAGAAAGCGATTACTTTTCAGTTATTGATTCCTGCCAACGAGATAGTGTACTCTGTGCTCTGGTAAATCAGCAAGAAAAGAGTTACAGCAAGAACAGAATGTTAAGTATCACTTAGTGTTGTCTCTTGTTTCAAAATATCAAACAAACACTAATATTTAACTTTTTTCATCCACCCGAAATAACTCGGGATGGCAAACTAATATTAAAACTAAATGCTTATACACCCATAAAAAATTTATGAATTCACTGTATTGTTTTGTTTCCTTGTGTTTAATAATAAAATAAAATAATGTAAGAACTTTTTACAATTTTTCTTTCCAAAAAAAATTGTAAGAGAAGCGGCTAATATTTTTTCAAAAAATTTGCAAAAAGATTGATAAGAGCGGGAATATTCCAACAAAACATTTTCAAATATTTAACTCCTTGCTGTAAGCAAAGCCTTTTCTCCCCTTTGAAATTCCTGCTGGACGTTTCAATCCATTGAATTCCCCTTTTCAAGGTCAAACCCGTCAATCAGTCTATTGAAAAGGGAACATTACAATGCTTATAGCATGGATATCTGAATCAACAGATTGTTGCTTCTCAATAGAATTCGGCCAGGATTATGTCTTGTCACTATTCCCTACAAGGGCTAACTGTTTCCTGGCCACCACCTGACATAGTTCTAGGAAAGCCAGAAGGGGAACTTTCTTCCCATGCTAGACAATACAGGAAAGGAAATTATTCGAACATAAAGAGATAGACGGATCTTGTTTGAGGCATTTGAGTAGAAATAGATATCGTTGTTTAAAGTAAGAGAAAATATGTTTTTATTTAAGTTTCCAACATTTTGTCATCTAATTAAAGAAAATATTTTTTAAAAAAATCTGACATTGTAAAGACAGTTTCAAAAATGTTTCTTCTTTTAAATAGAAATAAATATTTTATTCAGGATTTTGTTTTAACATCTATATCACTTAATTAAATGGAGTACTTTTAAAAGAAAGATATTTTATGAAATTTTAAAGACATTTCAAAAAACACTTCATTCAAATGAAAGACTTTTTTATCTCCTTGGATTTTGTTTTAACTTAATTAAAGGAAATAATTTTGGAAAAAAAAAGATATTTTACCAAAAAGACATTTTCAAAGATATTCCTTCATTCAAAATGAAGCATTTTTTTTCCCCTTCAGGATTTTATTTTTACTTTTATATCACTTATTAAAAAAATGATTTTAAAAAATATTTTTTGAATTCTTCAAAAAATATTTCTTTATTCAAATAGAAGTCACTTTTTTTCAGGATTTTGCTTTAACCAATATATTACTTAATTAAAGTATACATTTTTGAAAGAAAAAAAAAATTCTTAGAGTTTTGAGACATTTTCAAAAATGTTTTTCCGTTCAAACAGAAGCTGATTTTTTTTTCACGATTTCGTTTTAACCTTTATATCGCTTAATTTAAAGAATAACCATTATATCTCTTAATTTAAAGAATAACCATTATATCTCTTAATTAATAGTTGAATTGTGAGCAAGCTAACATAATAGACAGGGTGTCATAACAGTATGCAGAGTTTAATATCTACAGATTCAGATACAATACGTCAAGTAGAGTATTATGACTAGGTTTGCACTTTAATCAGACTATGACACTATATTTGGGGACCACGCACATTGCATATCAAAATACTCGTCTTGATGTGCCCGATTCGAATCTGTAAATATTAGGCCCAGTATGTCTTGTGGGACACTCTATACATGTATATCATATAAAGTAATATTTAAGAATGCTTCATGTAAATACTAGCTGGTGCCGGCGCGTTGCTGCCATAGAATAAGTACTGTTGGAAATACCGTTTTAAATTTAAAATAACTATCTTGTTTAATT
>JAPMOQ010028127.1:1708937-1744022 GCA_026543055.1 Argiope trifasciata | reverse complement strand
TGAAATTGAGTGATATATAAAGAAGAAGCGTAAATAATATTAATTCCATTTTTTTTAAGCTTTATTCTTCAAGACTTTAGAGTTGTCAATATTTTGTTTGTTTGTTTTTCCATCTTTAGCAGAAATAAATAAATGCAAGTAATAAGTATTCAATGTTTCGTTGCAATCGAATGAACGGTATTGCAACACATAAGAGACATACAGACAAACATTCTTTTTTATTTATCTAATACTATAATACGAGGAAAGGTTGCCAAGTCGAAAATCGCCCCAGAATTAATAAACTCCGGTAAACTTGGGGGTCTGGGGTTTTTGGCCACGAGGAATCGATTGGTGCCGGTTTTGAAGCGCTACGGTCGAGCAGTTCGGAGTTACAGATAGGATATTTTCAAACTTTATTAGTTCGCCATAATGGCTACTTAAATTTTCAAGCGGTAACGTGCTACCATCTATATGTTTATGCTGTTATAGGTTTATAATATGTTTCTTATGTATGTATATATGTTTGGTTTTTCTAAATAAATTTGTCAAAAATATTGAACTTCAACACACTTCAATCTTTACCTTTACTTTATCTTTGTATAGAATAGTTCCCTTTCCAAACTCTAACTTTGTTTAGAATAGTTTACAATGGTGCACTTTAACCGGTTATCTTTTCCCCAATGGTTTCACAAATTTTCTTATGGCATGTATTGTTTTGATAAATCACAATTGAAAATTTAAATCTTCGAGTTAGCTTCGATACCTATTTTCTCCGAGCGGAGCTCGATCACCCGCTGGTATACATAATACCAAATGCAAATTAAAAATTCGCCTATACGCCTCCTATCGCTTGCAAAGCATGCTTTTAAAGCCATGTTCCAACGACCTGTCCATCCTACAGACGAGCCAAGCGCTCCCACTTCGATCACTCTTGCAGTTTTCTGGGCTTCTTTGATGACTGGCCCTTTTTACCGACAAATTGTCGGTAGAATCGATAAACATCAAATGAGGCCAGTAAACTGCAAAAGGGGTCTGAAAGGGGAACCCGTGTCTCGTCTGAAGCTTCTCCAGTCGTGTAACCACCACTTTAGACCGTTCAAAAATGTCCGGCTCCTGGGTTTTGGTTTTAGTTATTTTAATGTTTCCGTTATAAAGCAACACTAGGGCTATTTTGGGACGGACTTCGTAATTTGGAACCCCTGTCAGATGACAAAGACGACACTTGAGCTGATACACCCTCTCCACACCACACCACACCAGCGGGAGGACATTTGGTCTGACAGATTTAACGTGCAAGGGACCCTCTTAAGGCCTTATCACACGGCAAAGCATATTCGGCACTTTCCGTCAGCAAACGACAAGGAAAGTGACGTCACTTGTGTGGCGTCACTTCAAAGTTTCACATGATTGGTTGAATTCCGTTTGCGGACAGTATTTCCGACAACATTTTTGAACTGGTTCGATAAAGTTGTCGATTATGAAACTTGATTGACCGATTTTTGAGAATAGGAACGGAAAAGTGCTGGCGAAATTTCACCATGGGATAAGGCCTTTACACGACGGTTATTCGCTGGAATCGACTCTCGAACCTGAAACCCTGCTGTTCCAAAGCCGAAGCATTACCACCAGGCCACCACGGCCCTATCCGCGGCTCCTGGAAGCACACAGAGCACCGTGTGCAATGTGTTGAGATTCGAAATGTTAAAATGTTGCAATTTAGTTAATAAGAGATTGTTTCAAAAAGTTTAGGAAACCAATTTATTTTTGAAATCTTATAATGATTCCTTCAAAATACTTAAAATAGCTATGGCTGCTTATCGCCCAACTTAGTGGGGGCCTACACTGAAATGCTTTTCTGTTTAAAACACGGGCAATTCGTACCAACATGAATTCCTTCAGCTTACAATCGAACATCCAAATTCTCCCTGGAGCACCGTGACCGAGGCAGCCATCTGTCAATTTAACGACTTCAACTACAATGGAATGAGGGGGCAGTGAATCCGTTTCCTGGCATTCGAATGCCACCCCTTCCGTTGTGATCAGAGACAGCTGACCGTCCCCCTTCATAGTTAGGGAAGCGAATGTCTAATGGCTAAGCAATGTCTTGATTCAAAGGCAATGGCACTTAAAACGGAAGGGGTGGACAAACGAGGACATTCGAGGACAATTAAAATACGTTTCCTATTGCGGGTTGTGGAGGTTGACGATTTCGAGGCTATTAAAATGCTATGAGATGGGTTTTGTAATAGATAGTGTCTTTATCGGAACAGGGTTATGATTGGTTGTCAATTATCAAAATGCGAAATAAAATTAGTTTTTTTTTATATAATGCGCTGCATTTGACAACTAATTGGTTTGTTGGGGTTAAGGATTGCAACAAGTGTCAATTAAAAATTTCCGCAATTTGGTCTTAATAGCTTCTACAGCAAATTATTTTAATATTTCAAATTTTGATGTATAAATAAAAGTGTTTTAGGAGCCTTATATATAAAATAACTTGTAATATTTAATATTAATTGCATTTTCGGATTTGAAGACAATATTTTTATAATTCAATTATAACAAAGAAAAAAGCAGCATTGTATATAAAAAAACTGTATAAAGTTGATATATAACAATTTATTTGAGGGGCCTTACGCATAATCTAACATAATATTTTATGCTCATTGCATTTTTCTTATTTGAAGACAATATCTTGATAATTCAACTATATAAAAGGAAAAAGTAACGTTGCATTAAAAAAGTCTGATTTAAAAAATAATTATCTTAAAATGCGTGTAAGTTAAATTTTAACTATAAGCACAATACAAATTTAAAAAATTAATAAAAGATTATTTTATATTGATAAACCAAAATTGGCACATGCATATTTTGTAGGGTGGAAATGTGAACCTCCAAATTACATTTTCTTAATTTTAATAAATGAAATATTAAGCGAAAATTTGTCATTTTTCCACGATAATTTCAGAAAATTTTCTTTATTAAAATGAGTTTTATGTTATCTTATAACTCAAGAAATTATTTGTCCAATTTTAAAGTGTGTTTTTTTTTGTTACATTGTTCTATTTTTATTTCATTTTTTACTAATATGTTTAGAGCATTTAACAACTATAAATTTCATTGTTGAAGAAAAGTCGCATTGTCTTTATTATTGCTACTAATGTTTCTCCTGGCTCTTTACCATTGTTAATTATATTGATTATAAGATCCAAATAAGGTAAGATGCGTCCTTTCCGGTATGAAAATACTGGAGAATATGAACGATCACCAAAAGGTTGATACGAGAGTGATAAGCCGAATCTTTATATCTTTATCATCAATATATGAAGATCCGGCTTACTTTTTCAATTTCGGTACATTTTAATATATTGGGTTGTTCGGAAAGTCATTTCGTATTTTTTTGTCAAAATGAAAAGAAATTTTCGTTTAATGAATAAATTATTTATTAAATTATAAAATTGCCATTCTGGTCTAATACCTTTTGCCATATTTTTGGTAGTAACATGATTACACGCTCATAAAAGTTTTGGTCTTTGCTGTAAAAAAAAAAACTGATCGAGGTGGTTTTTGGCCTCCTCATTTGAAGGAAAAATTTTGCAAATCAGTTCTGGTACTGATGTACTGTTAACACATCTTCTCCACACATATTGGCTAATTTATTTCTGGCTTGAACAGCATTTTTACCTTTATAGCAAAAAAGAAAAAAATGACGAAAATGCTGTTTATTGCTCTCCATATTTAAAAGGGCACCATCCAAAAACTACTGCGAAGAATCAGCTGCACTTTTTCACACTCAAGCCTTGCTATATCAGCTCTTAAAACATAAAATGATTTTGCTGTTTAAGTATGAAATTGGGTGCGAAAAATGCAATTAAATCCTTTGTCAGGAAAAAACGAAATTACTTTCCGAACAACCTAATAACATGTGGCTTTAAAAGAATTTTGATATTATGCTCACATTGAAGGTTTAATTTCAGAATCAAGCAATGCTTAAAATTTTTGAAAATATGCCCATTTTTAGATACGATTGCTCTTTTCTGTGATATAATTGGATGTATAAAGATGTAAAAAGGTTTATTTTAAAAAAAGAATGATTGATTTTTATATCTGATCAAGAGTTTTAATTCACTTTGTCTAAAATAAATGTTCTGAGAATTACTAATTTAACAAACATTTACATTTCTTTGCAATTTATCAATAACTCACTCTAGAATTATTTAGATACTGAGATAAGGAACTGATTAACTTTACCAGGTTTGATATTATTTCATAATTAAAATGTCACGGGTTATCACATGCATATGATTATATTTTATTATCGCGTGATAAAAGCGTTTTGCTTGGAAGGTCAGTGATCTCAACTAAAATAAGTATGGAGACGAAGTTTTGAAACAGGAGTGAATTCCAAAGTAACATTCTAAGATATAGTTGTTATCAGAAAGCAAATTAGAGAAAAAATTCTAACGATTTATTTTTGCAAAATATTTAATTATATCATATTCTAATAATTTGGTGGTTCAACAAATTGTTGTTTGTTGGATTTGAGGTAAATATGCCATAATTAATACGGCTGTCATCAATGAATAGGAGATATCTATGAAAAGGCAGTTACTTCTGTACTTTTCCGTTAGTTTGTGCCCAGATAAGGAAAAGTGTCCTTATTTCTTAATTTTGTAATAATTTTAAAACCTTAGCCATATTTGACTGCGTTAAAAAAAAGGATTAGTTTAGCTTTGTTATATTAACGCCCCGTTGTAAAGCAACACTAAGCTATTTTGGAACTGACTTCCTAATTTTGAGCCCCGGTCAGATGACAAGGACAACACCTGAGATGACAACCGCCTCTCCACACAACACCAGGGGGAGGACATTTGGCCTGAACGTGCACCAAACCCGCCTACACGACGATTCTTCTGGGGAATCGGGTCCCGAAACTGAAACTCTCCGGTTCCAAAGCCGAGACCTTACCACCAGGCCATCGTGGTCCCTTTAAAAAAAGGAAGAGAAGTTTTATTGGTATTGAGATTTTCGTCAAATAAAAATACTCTAATTTCTATGGGGTTTAGTCGAGGTAAGTTACATTAACATCCTGTTTTAGAAAACAGTGGGACCATCCTGTTTTAAGAAAACAGTAGGGCCAACCACCCAAAAGTGGTGGACATTTTTCCTGTTTTAGGAAACCCATTAGGGTGGCATCGTATTTTGAATCTTGGCCAGCTGGCGAGGACAACACCTGCCCTGGTACTCCCCTTTTCAAACTTCCACACCACACCAGAAGGAGGACGTTTGTCCCCGGAGAATTGAGCCCCAGATCCTCGTACCCGACAATTATTCGGTTGAATCCGGTCTCGAGCCTGAAGCCTTTCGATTTTGAACCTGAGACCAGAAGAAATGACGGAAACCATAAATAAGCCATTGCGGCCCAGATTTCTGTTGGTTTCTTATCTAATTTTTACCTAACAAAATATCTGTTTAATTATAATTGCGTTCAAACGTGGATACTGCACAAATCATAATAAAATTATTAATAAAAACATACACTATTTAATAAGTCTAAACAAAACTAAAATAATTTATGACACCAGAACTTTATTGCGTTAAGAAACCAATCTAAAAGTTCATTAAAAAAGCGATCGATTATTATTATTAAATGCGAGAAAAAGATCTTGTTAGAAATAATCTAAGATAAGGATAGGAAATCTCCATCTTAGAACGAAATCCCTTAGTTATTAGGCGTCCTCTCTCTCTGATGTGGAAGTTTGGGGACGGGGTGCCACACTAGTGTCTTCTTCGTCATCTTACCGTTGTTCAAATTTTCGAAATCCGTCCCAAAATAGCTGTAGTGTTGCTTCAAAAACGTGACGTTAATATAACTAAAGTAAACGAACTGAACCTTAGTTAATTGGCGATCAATCCTTAGCATACATTTAATAATATCCGAAAAATCAAATTTGTATTTTCTACGCCTTTTTCCTCAATCAAATGAAACGAATATTTAACGCAGAACTTCAGTTGTACTCACAAAACCACATACCAAATTTGATTTAAATAAGTCATTACTTCCGTGATCAATCAGATTTACAAACTTCTGGAAGTACAGAAGACAGACAGACAGTTTGTTGATTTAACTCAAAATATGAAAGATGCCTGAATAAGTTGAGAGAATTCATGAGTGAATTCAGTGTATCGAATTGCATTTACACAGGTCTCTTCAGTTCATAATCATCATGTTAAATTGAATTTGAACTAATGGACTGACAGATTTTAGTCAAAAATATTGAGAAATCTAGAAATTTAGCATAATTTCATCTGTCTAGAGCAGATCTTTTCTTGAGTTATAGTTGGTGCAGGCGGAGATTTTTCAAAAATATATTTTTTGAGTTTAGGGTGTGGATCTAAAATGTGGAGTTTTGTTAAAATCGCCGATTTGAGGTTTTTGACGATCAAAGATTTTATCCAGAAAATCATGTAAGGGTATTAAGCATTGAAAGACCAGGACCTTTTACTAGCTTTTGAACCCAATTGCATTTCTTTTCTGACTAACTATACATTTTAACAAGCTAATAAGTTGGTATACAATCTGCAGGTAATCTCATGATGCCATATGTATGATTAAAAATCTGTAAAATGTTTTACAGGAACTAGAATTAATACCTTTGATATTGCAAGGACTTGAGCATAACCGATTAAATAAAAGAGTAGAATTTCAGATAATTCTTTCATTTATACCTTTGCATATACATAAAAATAATTTTTTCTAATCTAGGTTAAATATTCGCTATTTACACAACAGCCGAAAATTTAAAATTAATTGTGAAAAGAGTTCTCCATCAATTCGGATAAAAACATCGCAAAAACACTAACAGAGTGTTAACTAGAACGGCTATTCTATGGTGGAGTGTAAATAATACCGCAGTCTGCAACCCAAAAAGTTTCTTCAAAGCAACACACGATCTTCATCTCTGTCTAAACTCAACCTCCTCGACTTCCGTTTGCCCACGTCAGCTCCCCATTGGTCAATCACCCAGTAAAGACATCAATCATTTTGGGCACCAGCATGGTGTGGGGGGAACTGTCTATCAATGAGACGTTCTAGAACTGACCACTCTGGAACACATATCAATGATATACTTTCACAAAGAAACCGCCAGGCATCCTCTAATTTCCTTTGCAGATGCGACATGTTCATCCCAAACTACGAGCCCCATGTGTGATCTTTCAGCTGAACTACTAATGACAACAGCTAAAGACCACTCTGAGATAAGAAGACCACAAATCCTGCAATCTGGAGGCTTTCAACAATGGAGAGATTTGACAGGTCGTGAACAGCTGTCTGGAAATGTCGCTTTGAGGGGTGAAGGGCACAGGGGAACCTTGCAATGGTATAAAATTATCATACAAATTAGGAGAAAAGGAGAGAGAAGAGAGGAGAGCAGTGAAATACGTCGAAGGTGAAATCGTAGAGACATCAGTGCTGGATGAAATTTTACTGATTTTGTGAGAAGTGTTGATCCGTTTGAATTGGGTTTCTGTGTTTAAATTCACCCTATAAAGATCAGTGGATTTCTGAAGCGATCAATGGAGCAGCCGCTGAGCTAACAACTTGTTAGCTTTTTTTGTTGTCTATTCTCCGATTTGATCTAGTTACAACATCATGATCCGTATCTCAAATTTTCGTTTGTCAATTACTCATTCCCGTGATCTGGATATCCCGGCTCTGGCATGGTTGTTCTGAGTTCTATCTGTGAGGTGAGGGAATGCGCACCCCTTAAAATAGGGGGTGTGCGAGCGAATGTAACACATGAAGTAGCTAAGTTGTACTCTTGGCCTTAAATGGTGCAATTGAAAAACCAAGAGACTTTTACTTTTCTTAAATCACTGACTAATAATTGTCAAAGAGCTTGTTAAGTACCATAAATCTCAACAGCAACAACTTTCAACAGTTGCGTAAATTTTGCTGATAATATAACCTAGATGAGAACAAGTTGTTTTTGTGTACATATATAAGGCTGTAAATAAAAGATTTGTCGTGCTTCACTACTCTCATTTGATCGAACGGAATCGAGATGTTGAAGCCTTAGATTAATCTGTTACAACATCATGATTGGAAGAAATTATAGGAAGTTTCGCAGTATATATAAGTAGAAAATTGGACTTGCGTTTCGAACCCAGAATATTTTTAGTCCAAATAATCTTTAAAGTACTTACGTCAAAAAAACCTGTGAAATAATTTAATTATATTAACGTATCGCTTTAAAATAACACTCGGGCTACTTTGGGACGATATCGTAATTTTCAACCACTGTCAGTTGACGAGATAAACGCCTGAACTATCAATCCCTTCTCCACACCACAACGCATCACATCAGTAGAAGAATGCTAAGACAGGAAGTATTTAACGTGCATCAGACCTGGACGAAGGTTTTTTCGGTGGAATCCGGTCTCAAACCTTAAAACCCTGGTTTCGAAGCCAAGATTTTAAGACCAGGTCACTGGGGTTCAAGAAACCTGAGCAAGCGACCAGGTCCAGGTTACCAGTAGACTGCTGAGCAGTATACAAAACTATTTTCAATTCTGTTTTCAAAGGTAAATAACTAATCCTCCAATTAACTCTTCCTCCTTCAATTTCTCCTTAAATAACTAATCCTCCTACAATTTTGTTTTCTAAGGTAAATAACTAACTAATCCTGATAAAACCACAAAGTTTTTAGGAGGATTAGTTAGTTTTTAAGCTCTGAAGTATAACTGACTTTAGAAGTTAAATTTGGATTTGTAGATCTCAATGCACTACTGAACTGAACTGAATTCAAACCTTTATTATCTCTATGCATACATACTCAAATGCTCGTTCATGTATAATTTTAGTTAAATTAACGTCCCGTTGTAAAACAACATGAGGCCTATTTTGGGATGGACCTCGTAATTTTGAACCACGTAATGATCGTCCAAGGGCAACGTATTTAATCTACTTCATCCCATACATTTTTACATAATGCCGAGTTTTCATTCAGCCAGCTACAAACCATTCAACAAAGGTGGTTCAGCTGAGGCTTATTATTGTCCGCAAACGTTGCCTCTCTGCTGTTGTCCCGGCATTGTCCTCGTGTGAAAACTTGAGACAATGCGGACAACATTTGTCCCGACTGAACAATCATTTGCCATTGTCCCGTTGTGGTCACGTGATTTTTCCAGAAGTAGGCATGATCTTTTATTGCGGACAATAATAAGTCTCATCTGAACCCACCTTAAGAAAGCGCATGTGCAGAAACAGTAGAGTAGTACATGTCTCATCGGGGCAAGAACATGCTACTGTTCACTCTCTCGGCGTACGATCAACCTTTCTTTTGAGCTACTGACTGGAATCTTATAACTGGCCGGGTTTCAACCTGACATAAAACCTAGTTCTGTAGTTGTAGTTTCAAGAAAGTAAACAGTATGGATGATTTCATCAAGAAATCGGAAAAGGAGTTGTCTATTTGTAAAATGTTATTAAAAGTTAGAAGCGCAGCCAAGAAGTCAAAAGGAGAGTTTAAAGTGAACCATGAATTAATTGAATTCTCTGATGCAACATTTACAGAATGCAAACAATTGTGGGTAGCATTCAAAGATGACCCGATCTCGGGGGCTTATAATTTGTCAAGATTGCATAAAAAAAGAGATATTCTTGATAAATTGATTGACGACTTGAAAAAGCAAACTAATTATTTCAATATCAAAATACACGAAAAAGATATTTTAGCAGTTCTGGAAGAAGCTGCAATAAAGTTCAAAGAAATTACTAGAACAAGTTAAACTCCGATTGTGTCATGCAAGTCAAGCAGAAACTCCGTTTTAATCCCTCCCATCCCCAGAAATTTAAATTTCATATAAAGGATTAAATGACAAGTCATGGATGAAGTAAAAACGTTTTTTGATAATTCCGAAGAGTTACCAATAAGTCATTTCTTTTCGCCGAGTCCATTGCAAATCTCTCGTGGGCTATATTAACATTTTAATGCATATTTAGATGAATCTATGGAATGAAACTGATTTGTCTCCGGATATTTTATGGCATTAAATGGTGAATAGCGAATTAATCGTGGACAAACGCTATTAAGTTAAAAGAAATCGCTGTTAATTAAACTACAGCTGTGTCATGGAAGCAAGGCAAAAACTTTTTTTTCTCTGACCAAGTTTTTAATTTCGTGTAAGTGTTTAAATGACAAATCATTAAAGAAGTAATAAAATTCCTAGTAATTCTGACTAATATTATCAATGAGTCCCTTCATTTCGCCGAGAGTCCATTGGAAACCTTTCATTAAATAAATTAACATTTCAAAGCATAGATTTTTGAACCTATGGTATGTAATTGGTTTATTTTTGGATAATTTTAAAGGGCATTATATGAGGAATCTTTGATGAACTAAAATACATTTTGGGAAATCACTGTGGTGTCTTTAATGAGATTATTTTCAGTTCATTTCTATTGGATCCTTGCTATGTTTTTATTCTAACAAAATTATTTAGAAGTCCGAATTATAACTCATTTTTTAAAACTTGAATTATGAACTTATACTTCATTTTTTATCCGCATAACTGTATTTATAAGAATAAATGGAATCCGGTCTCCAACCTGAAATCACCGGATTCGAAGCTAAGACCTAACCACCAGGCCACCGGGGATCAAGAATCCTGTGCAAGTGACCAGGTCCAGGATACCAGATAGTCGCTGAACAGTATACAAAACTGTAAGCTTGTTTATTTTCTATTTTGGAAAGTAAATATGAAGTTTTAGAAAAATATAAAGAAAAAATTATTTCTAAAAATTCAGAAAATTCTTATGCATTTAAGTACTGTTAAATTTAAGAGCCAAATTCGAATTTGTAGCTCTCATTGCCCTACTAAACTGAAGTGAACTTAAAGCTTTACTATCTCTATGTATACATTCTTAAATGATCGACCAAGCTCAACATAATTAATCTGTTTCATCAAGCAAATTTGTACATAATGTCGAGTTTCATTGAGCTAGCTACAAACCATCCAGTAATAAAGCGCATGCACAGAAATAGTATAGTTGAAAGTTATTGCCCCATTGGGACAAGAAACATGCTATTTTCCATTCTCTCAGCGTATGCGCAATCTTCCTTTTGAGCATGCGCTACTTACTAGAATCCTATAATTGACTGAGTGCAAATAGGGCATAAAACTTAGTTCTGCAGTTGGGGTTTCAAGAAAGTAAACAGTATGGATAATTTTATCAAGAGATCGGAAAAGGAGTTGTATCTTTGTAAAATGTTATTAAAAGTTAAACGGGCTACTAAGGAGCTGAAAGGAGAAGAGTTTAATATGAACCACGGATTAATTCAATCGGCTGAAGCAGCATTGGCAGAATGCAAACAATTATGGGCAGCATACGTGGCTGAACCGGGCTCTGTTTCTAATATTTTGATAAGATTTAGTAAGAAAGGAATGATTCTTAATGAATCCATAGAGGACTTAAAAAAGCTGACTAATTATTTCAATAGCAAAATGTGCGAAGAAGATGTCTTAAAAGTTCTTGAAAAAGCTGTAATCAAGTTCAAAAAAATGACTGATGATTTCCTGTTATCTCCTGCAAGCTGAGCAGATAGCCCGTTTTACACTCACCAGAAATTCTAATTTCATGTAAATATATAAATGAAAAGTCATGGAGGAAGTGATAAAATTTTTGATAATTCCAAACAGTTACCACGAAGCATTTTTGTCTAACGAGTCAATTTGAAATCTTTCATTGGCTATATTAACGTTTTACAGCATATATAGATGAATCTATGGCATGTAACTGATTAGTTTTTAGATATTTTAAAGGACACTAAATGATGAATCACTGATGAATCTTGAAAAATCTGCTATTCAAAGAAATGGCTGACTAATTAAACAACGGGTCATGTACAAACTCAGTTTTACCCCTCCATAACTTTTAACTTGTTGTACACTACAAATCACGGTTGAAGCGATGAAATTTTAGTATCTATTACTTTAACTTGCATTATGAGCTTACACTCAATTTCATTACTGCATTTATAGCATCAACAGAAATTTGTTATGAGTAATTTTATACTTTGTTTTCTTGAAGTTTGATTGGATTCTGTATATAGTGTTGCTAATTAATAAAAGCGCAATCATTTCAAAGAAAATCTATTATTCTATTATATCTTGCAGAAATATCTATTTATATTTCATTTTATAGAAGTTCTTCAGCGAAAAATCAATCTTGTTTTATTTATTTTTGATTACTTTCGACGGCATATTTGGTTAAATATAGAATTCATTTATTTTGAGGACATACTTGGATAGTCAGTTTATCAGTGATCTCTTTGAAAACATTTTTCATCATATCAGCCACATATAAATATATTGTTTCTAATGTGCATGATTTAATTTTTATTCCACAAGTCTCATTTTATCTTGTATTGCATCTTTTGTTTTGTTACTTTTTCATACACGTAGTATAGAGAAAGCTCAATAATCATTCAGAAATTCGAACTGAAGATTTCTACGAATCTCCATATTCCACTCAGAGTTCAAAAAACATATTTTTTGGAAAAGGACCATCGATCTATCTATGACTAATATAGCTCAAAAACGATTTGAGCTTTACAGTTGAAATTTGGCACGATCTTCACATCAAAATTTTCTCAAATCTTGAGTAAAATATATTCAGAGGGAATTTATCCGTGTAGCTATTCGAATATAATTTCATACTTTAAGAACTAAACGAAGAGAGCAAGATAGATAATATTATGTACACATGCCTTAATTAGTATGTATATATATTGATTAGTATATATGTATTTATGTATGATATTGCAGTTATTGTGCAGACACCTGTCAAATTGGGATTCAAGTCTAAGTTTGGTTTATTTATATGTCTGCCTTTATTTTCAGAAATAAACGGGACGATTTTAAAACGAAATGGCTTAAATGTATTCAATTAGATTTTAGATTTTGTGATTATAAGTGCAGTTATATGTCAAATATTAGTTTCAGTAAATTGTTAAAATGAGGAAAATGATTAATTATTAATTGATTGATCAATTAATGACTATTTATTATCGATCTGATTAATCAGAAATTCGACTTTCGGATACTTTTAACCACATGCCAAGAATTATTTGCTAAAAAATTCTTTCAGAACAACGTGATAGATTCGATAAAAATACTAAACTCATGCCAAAATTTAATATTGCTGATGTATTGCACGTCATTATTATGCAAGACATTTTCTGGCATGAGAAATTCATTACAAAATGTAAAGAAGAACGTTTTATGGAGACCACTCCCCCTGGATTTATATAATTATAATAAATTTGTAATATAATATAAATTTTTTATACAATTAATATAAATTTGTAAAAATCTTGCATGCGTTATGCATTAATAGAAATTTACAAAAAAATGCATTGTATATATCCTAAAATTATAGATATTACAGTTTTAATTTTAAGCTAAATACTGTTGCTTAAGTTTATTTCTGAATCTAATTATGTTGATCCACCTTCATTTTATATTTCAATAAATTTTTTTATCTCATTTTTATGGGATAGTGATTAAAATTTAAATACTTAAATTAAAATGATTTTTTTCAAATGAAAAAAAATTATTTACAAAGTCGAAGGATTTGTGCAAAACATTTAGATTCGCGTTTCATGACCTTCAGTACATTTCTGTGTTACCCCACTTAATTCAATTTAAGAAATTTTATTATAAATATTTGCTGAACTGGTTTCCAAACATGTTGAAAATATCAATTTTCTCTTAAAATGACAGCCTCTAAAATTGTTTTCTTGGATAGACAAGTCTTTAAGCTCTCCAAAATAGGTTTATTTCAGTCTCTACATTAATTAGAAGTCAAGATATTAATATTTTCGTAATGATCAATTAATGGAAGTGTACATTTGAATAACCGGAAGTACCAATTTAAAGGGGAAAATATTTTAAAAATTGGTATAAACACAAGTTTACTTTTAAATACTGAATATGTTTGGCACAGTAAAACACAAAAGGGCAATGAGAGTTTTAATGGTGATTTATGGAACATTTGCACCTAAAGATATCTTTGTTGACCTCTGAATCGTGAGATTAAGGGTATTTATATCTGTAATATAATTTAATGAAGGCTTTATAGGATTACTGAATATCCTTAAGGTTATTGGAGTGTATCCTAGAGCAGATTCTGTTTCAGCATTTGCTGAGTTCGACAAAGGCAGAATAAATAAATGTAAACAGCATTCATTATCAATTTTAAAAATTGGGCAATGAGCCCTAGGTACGTTTAATTTATATTATGCTAAATAAATTCTGTTTTCACATCAACAAATTTCATTTTTTGCGCCAATGTGCTCAAGCGCATGTGCAAATAGAAAAAACGTTGAGATAATGGCAAATAATTATCCTGTCAAAACTATCGTTTGCCATTGTCCCAACGATGTTTCTCAACTGTTCAAGCTGGGACAATGTAAGGACAACTATTGCGATCAATAGAAGATCGCGTCTACTTCCGGAAAATTACATGGCCACAATGGGACAATGGCTAATGGTTGTCTCGTCAGGACAACCGTTGGTTATTGTACCACTGTATCAACTGTTCATATGAAAACAATACAGGGACAATGATTGCGAGCAATAGTTGGTGTCGTGTAAACTCACCTACTGTCTTACCGTCAGGAAAAAAAACCTACAAGTAAGTGTCAATCGACTTGAAAATGGAAGGTTCTATTAGATTTTGAGGGTGAAAGAAACAACATCATTTCAAAAAAGTACAAATGATTGCTATTTAATTTTTAAAATATTATAAATATCAAATGGTGTTAATTTGTTTGATCAACTAAATTATATCAGGATTTTTGAGTAAAATTATTTCACTTATATATTCGGTTTTTAATAGATGCCAGCTAAATAGTTTTGAGTAATGTTTTAGTTTATTAAAATTCTTTGGAAATATTTATTCTTCAATAATTTGTGGATATTACGTTATATGTAATATATCTGTAAGAAGTGCTACTGAGGACTGGGTAACGAATTTTGAGGTGTATGTGTGAGTGAATGCTACAAGGATTCCGATAAATACTTCGTTAGTTCTTAAAAGAATGTGAAAGGAATAAATATCTTTAACTTTGCCTATTTATTGATTTATTTATATTTTAATTGTTTGATGAATTTCGTGTTTTTACTTTTTATTTATATCAAGCAGTAACAGATTTATTATGAATTAAACAGTTCCAAATTAACTAATTTTTTTTTTCTTTCTGATTTTAAATTTATTATTTGAAACTATCGTTTTAACCTTATTCAAAACTCATAAATTCTAGTGTAAGACGGAGGGGGGGATTTAGTTTTAAAACGTAAGCTTTACACTCTTAAAAACACATAAATCTTCAAGAAAATATCAAACTATTGTGTTATTATCCAATGGTTTTTATTTAGCGGCAATCTCAGGTATAAAAAAAATCAATACAAAAATTAAAGAAATATCGTTGAAGGCTTACTTATGCAAGACATTACTTTAATGCTTAAATAACAAGGCATTTCTAAATTTATCTACAATGTAATTTTATTTATTATATAAATACATCTGTGTAAACACAAACGAATAAAATTTCTCGCCTAATGAAGCGCGCTTAGTTATCCAAATGTTGTGGACTGCTTTAATGCTACTTCCCTGCTTACTTTGACTCGTCTATTTACGGCAACCATGGTCAGAGTTCTTGTGACTGTAGGACAGTGCAGTGCAGACACTTGACCTACTATTGTGCAAAAAACAGACTATTGACGAGTCGCGAGAAAGACACCTTGTTCTTGGGTCATACCACTGTTTCCCATTTTAATAATTGTAAATTTAAAAAAAAATCATTCTAATTAGATATAACGCCACCTAATGGTCCAGAGCCTAACATAGAAACCGATATATTATGCCTGTATACATATTATATATTTAAAATTTTTAACTCCACTAAAATATTCTATAATGGATGTTAGAAATACTTCAATTAAAACAGAAATTCAAATACGAAAGAATTGATATGCATAAAATAAGCAGAAATAAAGTTTCTGCTTATAGAATAGAATAGAATGAAATGTTAATATCACTAGTTGTTTGGAATGCAAATTACTTTTTAATTCATTTCATTTACAACAAATGATGGAAAAAACGATTTTTCAATGAAGGTTTCAATTTTTACTAAAAATTTTACAGATGCCTAGGTGAAGCTGAAAAATAATAATAAAATGTTGATGCATTGTTATTTATTGATCCCATAGGGACAATTGTTTTGTTTCAAGTTGTTGGATTGCGAGATACTATAAGAATTCTATGCCACAGAGATAAGATCTTGTCTCCTAATTGGCTAATATAAAAACATTCATTTACGGTCATGAATCACTAAATTTTCTTCTTTATCGATGACTTTTTTGTCGTTTTATTCTTTTTGCAAATAAAATGAGTAAGCCTGCACACATTCCACTTGATTTATATTGAGGCAATAAGAGTTCTATGTCACAGAAATAAGATTTTTTATCATAATTTTGTTATATAAAAAAATTCTTTTACGATACATTAATTTAATTTTTATTTAAATTTTCTTCATTATTGATAACTTTTTTCCTTCTTTTTGTTCTACGTGCAAATTAGATGAATATGCTTGCACACATTTCACTTCATTTATATTCTGAATTATTCTTATTTTATGTCACAAAAATAAGATTTTGTCTCTTAATTGCTTAGTATAAAAATATTCCTTTATGCTAATGAATCCCTAAATGTTCTTTACTATCGACGACATTTTTTGTATTTATATTCTACATGCAAATAAAATGAATAGGCTTGCACTTGATGGCAGGATGAATACAATTGCGAACACTAATTATGAATCGAAGGGCAATAATTCTTGAGTCGGATAGGACAGTTATAATTTTAGCTTTTCTTTTGAGGTATCTGCAATTTATTTCAAGTTAATGATATTCTTTTCCTCACTATAAGCTTCTTTTTCTTTCTCGTTTATGTCTTTCTAAGTACATCCACTTGCTGGAAATCGATATCTGCATACAAACTCACAGTAAACATTCTAGAGAGAATAAAAACACATTATATATATAGGGATAACATTAATTGAATTTTTATTTTAAGCATTTCTTGAACAATTTATTAAACATCAATGGCAATTTCAGGAATATAACAGACATTGTTTTAAATTAATAATGACAATTTTAACAACTAGTTGGTTAACATTTATATCTAAGAACATCCACCAATCTCTTAGGCATAGATTGGAACAGCTTGATGGTTTCATCAGAGAAATATCATTCCATTCCATCATCACGCTTTTCAACATATTTTTCGATGTTAGATTATCCTGCCGATTCTTGCGTTGCAATAAGTCGCATAAATGCTTTATGGGTTTTAAATCTGGCGACTGTGGAGGAGAGTGCAACTGATTCTTGTTGTTAAATAACAGCCAGAGCTTTAAGCTGTGTGTTCTAACCCATTCATTATCTTGTTGAAATCAAAAGTCATCGCCAAAATTCAAATCTTGGGTTCTCTTTTTCAAATTTTCTTTTAATATACACTGAAGTGACAAAAGTCATGGGATGACTGTTAATATCGTGTCGGCCCTCCTTTTGCCCGGCGAAGTGCAACAACTCGACGTGTCATGGAGTCTACAAGTCGTTGGAAGTCCTCTGCAGGAATATTGAGCCATGCTGTCTGTATAGACGTCCATAATTGTGAAAGTGTGTATGGTGCAGGAGTTTGGGCACGAACGGACCTTTTGATGATGTCCCATAAATGCTCGATGAGATTCATATCGGGCGATCTAGGTGGCCAGATCATGCGCTGGAATTGTCCGGAATGTTCTTCAAACCAATCGCGAACAGTTCTGGCCCGGTGACATGGCGCATTGTCATACATAAAAATCCCATCGTTGTGTGGGTACGTGAAGTCCATGAATGGCTGCAAGTGATCTGCAAGCAGCTGAACATAACCATTTCCAGTCAATGATCGGTTCAGTTGCACCAGAGGACCGAGTCCATGCCATGTAAAAACAGCCCACACCATTATGCAGCCACCACACGCTTGAACAGTGCCTTGCTGACAGTTTGGGTCCATGGCTTCGTGGGGTCTGCGCCACACTCGAACTCTACCATCAGCTCGTAACAACTGAAATCGTGACTCATTTGACCACGCCACGGTTTTCCACTGGTCTAGGGACCAGTCGATATGCTCACGAACCCAGGAGAGTCGCTGCAGGCGATGTCGTGCTGTCAGTAAAGGCACTCGAGTCGGTCTTCTGCTGTCATAGCAAAGGGAAGACAAATTTCGCCGCACAGTCCTATCGGAAACGTCCCTCGTACGTCCCACATTGATTCCTGCAGTTATTTGACGAAGTGTTGCGTGTATATTAACATTGACCATTCTACACAGACGTCGGCGGTGTCGGTCATTAAGTGCAGGTGGTCGCCCACTGCGCTGTCCATGATGGGATGTGATGCCTGAAATTTCATACTCTCGGCACACTCTTGATACTGTGGATCTCGGAATGATGAATTCACTAACGATATCCGTAATGGAATGACCCATGCGTCTAGCTCCAACTAACATTCCACGTTCAAAGTCTGTTAATTTTCGTCGTGCCGCCATAAATCACGAAAAACCTATTCACATGAATAACTTGAACACAAATGAAAGCTCTGGAAAACGAACTGCGCATTTATACTTTTTCGCTGCGATACTACTGCCATCTGTATATTTGCATATTGCTATCCCATGACTTTTGTCACTTCAGTGTATTTATATATCCTATATGATTTAATGTGGAGTCTATAAAAGTTAATCGAACTATTCCATTTGATGCCATGCAGCCCCAAACCATCACACAACCTTCATCATGTTTAACTGTAGGCATAAGATTTTGCTTCAGAAAAGGTTTTCATAGAACGTTTACATCCTTTGATGCCAAAGATACAAAACTTGATTTCATCGGAGAGTATTACTTTTTGAGAAAGTGGCTGCTTCCCATCGATAACGAGACGTACTTTCTTCAGTTGGGTCCAGATGAGGCTTATTATTATCCGCAATAGAAGATCCCGCCTATTTTCGGAAAATCACGTGACCACAACGGAACAATGGCAAATGATTGTCCCGTCGGGACAAACATTGTCCGCGTTGTCTCAAGTGTTCACATGAGGACAATACCGGGACAATAGAGAGAGACAATGTTTGCAGACAATAATAAGCCTCGCCTGAACCCTCCTTTAGGGAAGGATTGTACCCTGACCTCTCTCATCCGCAATTCCAGTCAGATTTTCTGTCTTAGTGGTCTGGTCATTCAGTTTTTTTTCTTATATGCTTTAGAGTGGCGGGGCGGTGTAATCAGTCTGATTCTTATATATTAGAAGATTATTATAATCATAAATTTCAAAGTTTTGCCTCGCATGTAAATTTGATTCAACATAAATCTGTCAATAAATATCTTCATCTTGATTTTATGTAATTATATGAAGAGGTAAATGACTCCTAGAGTGTCATGCAAGCTATTCGACAACAGATTAAAATCTTGAAATTGTCAGAATTATTCTCTTATTAAGAAATTTGTCATGATTTTATTTTGCCATAAAACCAAATCAAAGATCGACTGATATTAAAGATCAGAGATCAGTCATCCAATTACTTTGAAAATCGTTTTCTTGGGATAATAATTAGCAGCACTATATATGAACCCCAGATAACTCAATGTAATCAGGAAAGCGGTCAAAATTACTATAGCCTAAGCCTTTGGGCCCCACCGGGACATATTTGTCCAGCTGATATTTTTAAATCACCCAGAAGGATAAGTAAGATGGGGAAATTATTGAAATGCATGTTCCAATAGTTTTCTGTGATTACATTCATATGTTAATTTAATTTTTAACTACATCTTAGTAAGAAGTAGTAATAAAGAACCTCGAATGAAAATTGTACATGTCATTATCTGTACTATGAAAAAAAATGTTTTGCAGTGTATCTTGCATAGAAATGCCATGAATAATGCTGTATATGTAACAGGTAAGAATTTTCTTGCCGTAAAATTGTTTTAAAATTTTATAAAAACCCGAGATTCCACTTTTTACTGTATTTTATATGGTCACCACAACCCCAATGGGGCACATGTGCCCTATTGGTAAAGACTACTGGGGCACACATGGTTCACTTCAAAAATTGCCCTTTCAGTTAATTTTTGTTTTTATTTTATCAAAATATAGTTATTTATACTTTATTTGATCCATTAGAATCCTACATTATCTTAATTTTCGAAAAGGAAAAATTGTTATTAAAAGGGTCAAAAAGGAAGAAAAGAGTTAAAAGATTTCAAGCATCGAGAGTCTTTCCGTGATTAATTAACTGTTTAAAGTTAATTAGTCATGCCATGTTAAATAATTCCTTTCATGACCAAATTGGTTGTTAAAATTTACTTTTGTTATTATCTTCACGTTTCTGAGCAATATTCTATCTTGAAGCTCTTGAGACAAATTTCATACATCAGAATTATAGTTAGAGAACGATGTCGCCGTTCAAATGTACTCATCTGATCATGGTTCGAAATAACAAATTCTTCTCAAAAAAAAAAAAAAACCCTTGGTCTGCTTTAAACATGGAGCATTAATATAAATATAGCTTCCAGACATCAGCGTTTGTCAAAAAGATAGCCAGTTGTCAATTTTAATTTGCTAGCTTGAATAGATTCTTAGCATTCTTTTTCATCGTGATCCAAAATAACATCAATGTTTTAAGTTTCAAATTTAGAAAACAAATTTTTATTTCAAAGAAAGTCTTCTGTCAATTTTTTTAGGTAATGAAAATATTATTCTTGAACTTCTGACATGCATTATGCCAGCATGTCAGGATGGAATTCTTGCATGAAATCGGAATTCTTCATTTTGGAAACAGCAATCTCTTTGCCAAATCAGTATTGTAGAATCGTGTTCATGAGAGTCATTGAGCGATGCAAAATTGATGGAACAATTGATTTCAGTATTCTATTTCTTTTTATTCTGCAATTGGTTATCAAAAGTCGACTCTCTCTCCAAAATGCAATGGGATGCATCGGTAGTTTTGTGTCAAGATCCGGCTACAGGGCTGGAGTATTCCAAATTCGTAACCCATTCCTCTGAAAGATCCACTGAATATAAAAGCCTAGTGCCTGCTACATTTTGAACTATAAGTCTCTCCATTTTGGAGAGGAAACTTTAAACATTTTTGAGAGGACATGATTTGACATTTTGGAGAGAAAGTGAGAGATGACGCCTGAGGACCTGCTCAGGTGTCGTCTTCGTCACCTAACCAGGGTTCGCATTTCTGGGATTCAACCGAAAGAGCTCTAGTGTTCCTTCCAAATAGAAGCATGAAAATTTGAAATGCCAGCTCAGGCGTCATATCTGTTATCTAACCAGAATTCGAATTTATGGGATCCAACTCTAAACAGCTGTGACGTTCCTTCTACATGGGACATTCTTATAACTAAACTAAACCTAAACGAGCCGGCGTCCTGACATAGGGGTAGCGTGTCTTCCCCGTGATCTGGGTGTCCCGGGTTCGGGTGTGGTTGTCCTTTTGCGTTCTATCGGCGAAGTGTGTGAATGTGCCACCTTGTAAAGGGAGTTGTACAAGTGAATGTGAAGCATGAAGTAGCTAAGTCGTACCCTTGACCTTAATGGGCTCTACTGAAAGAGAAAAAAAAGAGATGCTAATTTCGGATTAAATCGCTGACACATAACTATCAGCGGGCTTGGAGAGGACCATAAGTTACAACAATAAACTTAAGCGTTGAGGACTATTCATTGAATCGAAGTTTAAATATCAGAAGTGCACTGATTGGAGGCCAGATCCTATTGAAAATCGGTTTTGTATATTCACTATCGTGAGTCCAACTATCTAATGGCACTGTCCTAAAACGCCCTCATGTAACTAAAACATAATTCCTCAAAACAATGGACTGAAAATAAAGCTTTAACAAAATTTCGTTCATTCAATTTCATTTTTAAGCAACTGCCATTTTTCAATGTAAAATAATTTATAGTTCATTTAGGGAAGCGGTGACCAGGTAATATGATCTAGCCTTCGGAAACGGGGGGTTTCCGGATACGATTCTAGCAAAGAACTGTTGTTGAAGTAGTCTGATGCTCTCTAAATCCGCCGGAGTCAAACTTATCTGCCGGTGATGTGGCGTGGAAGTTTGGAGAGGGAATTCTAACTCAGATGTCGTTCTTGTTATCTGATCATTGTTAAAAAGTACAAGGTCCGTTCCAAAATAGCTCTAGTGTTGCCTTTGAAACTGGACGTTAATATAACTAAACAAAAATTACAGTTTACTTGTAAATTTGAATAAGTTGAATGTCTTATTTGTCAGTAATTATTGAATGTTTGTTACTTCTTTTCGAAGCATGCGTTATCTATGTTGGTAACAATTTTTTGGGGAGGTCTATAAAGCCCATGAGCTCGGAATTGATCCTCTTGAAATTTTGCATGAAATCAATCTCAGATTCATATTTGTGATTAAAAAATAACTATATAACAGAGAAAGGGGCTGAAAAGAAAAAGATTTCATATTATTTTTGTCCACATAGTTGATGAAGAACATATCTTGTCCTACGTTCTTTTGACGTTAGGGATAACGGCCTTTGCTATTAAAAATCGTAACTCATTTTCCTTTCAATCAACTAATCACATTTCGTCCACATTGTTTTGCTTTGTTTGCAGCTCCAGAAAATGGAGGAAATGCTTGACCTTGGCTTGGCTCGGCTCGGCTCTACACTTATTGTCAACTCAATAACGTTTATGAACAGTGTAATAGTATTAATCCATAGAGAATCAAATTATTGTCGTTGTCTTATTAAAACAATTCATTTTTTAAGCCAAATAGTTATAGATTATGATATTTAGTAGAACTTGGATCTTCGTTAATATTTGTGATAAGTGCATACCTTCTGCCGAATTAACTGTCGAATTGCAATTAATTTGTTTAAAATTTTAAGATCATAAAAGAACATTAAGTAAGAATTTAACAAGAAGGTGAATATATAAAAGCTTTAATTGCAATTGCATATCTGAACCGAATAAAATTATTGAATGCGCTTTTATTTTTAAATATTTGCTATTTTATGCAGTGTTTTATTCGTGGAAAAGACACAGTCAATTCAATCTCACAGAAAAGATTCAAAAGGATTCAATGGCATCAATAGTTAAAAGGCCTTTGCCCTAAAGCATCACCAACTATATTGCTTTCATCAAACAAATGGCAGTTTACATTAAAGCACAGCAGCAATTCATTTCCGAACTTCTGTTCAAACTTGAGGAAATCCGCCGTGGAAGAACTCCAAAAGTATTTGAAACCAAGAAAATCCAAAAATAAATTGAAAGCCAAAACTTTTCGTTTTCAAAACTCACATGCAGGAAAAGGTGGCTCAATGGAGGAGGACTTAAGACAGCTTGGACTCAGTGTGTTTACCGCTATTGAGATGAAAAAGAGATTGGATTTTTTGATACGCCGAATACTGAGTCTTATTGGCACATGGAGTTTTCCAGGTATTGTTGTAGATTTACTTAATAATTCATAATGGAACTAATAGTTGGTTTTGGCTATTGTTTGCACGATATTTACTGAAGCAGAATCAATTTTATCCTGCAGAATAATTGTTTATTACTGTGTATAAAATTCTCCTGCGGAATGCTTGCATTTTAGTTTGTTACGGTATTTAGTTCCTGCACTATTGAATTTTGCTATTCGTTACATTATACAGTTATTGATAAACATTCATTTTTCATCATCGTGTGTAATAGTGTCACTTTTGTTATATTTACAATGCATATATGTACACATGCATGTGTTAGTTAAATATTGAAAGAATAAGTTAGCAATTTCTGATTAATCGGGAATATTTATAATTTATTTAATTGTCCACTAACAACAACAAAAAATAACACTCGAAATTTTTATATTATATCCATCTAAATAAATAAATAAATAAATAAAACACTATTATAATTTAACTGCTTCGCGACTCATATGGAAGTGTTTAGTTGATAGAAAACCAATATTTTTGAAAAGTTTCAAATGTGTTTTTAAGATTATTTATATTTATTATACAAATCAATTTATTAGTTTTCAGCATATGAGAATTATTGTAGGTTTACAATGCCTGCAGTAAAATTAATAAGAATAATTTAACGATTAGAACCTATATAATGGAGAGGCTAAAAATGTTTGATCAAGCAGAAAATTTTATAATTTTTTTTTAAAATTGTGTCAGCAATTTAAACAATGGAACACTTTTAACGATAGAAACCGTCTCAGAAAATTTTTATATATTATCCATCAAAAAAATAAAATAAAAATTACTATTATTTAATTACTTCAGAATTTATATGGAAGAGTTTAGTTGATCGAAAATATTTCTGAAAAATTTCAGATGTGTTTTTAAGATTATTTGCATTGATTATACAAATCAATTAATTAGTTTTGTGTATTTGAGAATCTTTGTAGGAAATTTAATCCTTATTGATAAAATTAATAAACCGGGGAATAAATATTTGATTTGTAATAAATGCTTACAGTAAAACCAATCAAACGAACAAATAAATTATCAGTTAGAATATCACATATTGAACGAGTAAGTTTTACAATTTCTGATCAATCAGGCAGTTTTATATTTTTTTAATTGATGGCATAGTTGAAATTAGGAAATATCACCATCATCAATAACGACAACAAAAAATACAATGTAAATTTTATTTATTAAAAGTTTATATATATATATAAAGATAATTGAAATCAATTGTAATTTAATTGTTTCATGATTTATACAGACAGTATGTAGTTGATAGACAGGTATTAATTAACTTTCTGAAAAGTTTTGATTGTGAAAAAAGTTCACCTTTATTATGCAAATCAATTAATTAGTTTTGAGTATTTGAAAACTATTACAGGCACTTCAGGAACTTATTCAAGAGAGAAGAGAAATCTAGAATAAATCTTTGAATTTTAATAAATGTCTACAGTAAAAGAAACCCACCGAAAGTGTAAATTAACTATTAGAACATATAAAACGAATAAATCAACAATTTTTGATTAATCAGGGAGTTTCATAATTCTTAATTGTTAACATAACTGAAACGAGATAACACTACTACCGACAACAAAAAACAAATCTGGAAATCTTTATATATTATCTATGAAACTATAGAAAATTAACCTCTTAGTCACCCGTAACGTGTCTAGCGCGTTCAAGTGAAACTTCTGCAGGGTAGTCGTTACACTCTTAAGGTGTTCTTCTATTTTTCAAAACTTTAAAACGCTTTGTACTTACTTGTCTGAGTTTTATTTTGCTTGTTCTAATGCCGCGATAAACGGAGGAAAAACAAATTTTAACGAGCAATTCAAAAAGAAGAAAGTGTTACAAACTATTAGGATTTAATTGCTTCGCGATTCATGCGGAAGATTTTAGTTGATGAAAAATCAATCTTTCAGAAAAATTTTCGAATATCTTTAAGATTATTTACATTTATTCGACAATCAGTAGTATTGATTTGTATAGTAAATGTAGTATTTGAGTATTATTGTAGCAAATTTAGTTGCTTAATCGTGAGATTAGTGCAACCAGGAATAAATCTTTGAGTTTTAATAAATGTCTACAGAAAAATAAAATCAACGAACTTATTTTTTTTCTCCTTTAAGATATGTGTGCAAATGTTTTATCAAAATTTGCATTTCAGTCTTTAAATTAAGGAATTTTTGAAAATAAAAAGGCTTAGATTGCACTTAAATGTCATTTATTTAAAAATCTCTTAATAAGAATATTACTTTCTCATACTGAGAGAAAATATTGTAATTGTAAAAAAAAAAGTTAACATTTTAACGAATCTTTACGTTTTAGAACGTTTGAGTTGAAAAGTCAAAATTTTGTAAATTGTCTGTTTACATGATTATTCAAAAATCTTTCCAATTAGATGACTAAAATTTGGTATAAAATCTGGATAAGATAACGTATAACTGCATAAAATTCCAAATCTTCAGTATATAAGAAAATGAGTGATAAATCCATTTCATGTTGACGAACCTCAAAAAGGCCAAATTAAATAAAAATTCAAAACATTGCAATTTAAAATAGCCCTCATTTTTGGAAAAGGAACTAATGCGTACGGCCATTTAGATCTAAAATTATTAAATATTTTCTATTGTTTTATCGAATCAATAACAAAAAAAAAGTCTTTAATGCCTGATTATTTATTTTTTTCGTGCAAATGCATTTTATTTCACAAATAATTAGGATTTTGATTGATTAATTTCTCCCTCTATTGTAATGTTTGTGAATTTTCACTTCATATACTTCGAGTAATAACATAAAAAAGAATTTGAAACATTCACAAGAATAGAGCAGAAAATCTGTCCCCGATTCTCAATAACAATAGCCCACTCCATTCTTCAATCTGCTTCTCACCTTTCTTTCTAGACCACACATGAAGCTGCAGGAAGCAACAGGTGCAGATTTTAGAAATTCCGGGAATTTTCCACGTAGGGAGAAACAGCTGTCTCAAAAATACGCTACGCGCATGCTTCATAATTAGGGCGGGTTTCCGTGTTACAAGTGAATCTTTTCACTACATTTTTTCGATTAAAAATAATTCTTCATATTACCACAACCCCCCTAGGGTTCAAAACTGCATCAAAACAAAAATATAAATTAGTGGAAATTATAAATTCTAGTAATAATTGGGGCCGATATCCAGCACGTACTGATCGAAATATTGGCGGAGAAAATTTTCTACGAAATTTTCCTGGCGCCATCTATTGGCAAAATAATTCATATTTCGACATTGTATTGTATCGAAAAAGATTTATTTAATTATCTGAAATTTGAATCGCTTTCAAAATACAAAATTTTTTTTTCATAAGAAATGATAAGCTAACTGATGATTCACTTTTATATTACTTTTTAATTCCTGAAAATATACATCTCCAACTACTATAAAAAAGGTTAGAAAATAAAGTTAACAGGTGTTGTGACCAAATTAGATTTTTTTAAAACTTGTTTGCAGTGTTATTTGTATTGATAATATATTTTGAATAATTAAAAAAGTTCATATGTCAATGATTAATTGAAACTAAATATCCAATAGTGAGATCGATTCCTTGTTAAACTAATATGTAAATTAATGTCAGAATACAAATTAATATTTTGGGAAGACTATTGACAGATAATTTGCAGTTACAATGCATATGTTAAAATTTGATAATGGAAGTTAAAAAGCAAGTATTAACTTAATAATTACATCATTAACATTGCAATTACTCTATTTTCAGATTTCTTAAAATTTTTAATTTATTTAAAGCAAATCCTAAGATCTGTTTTATTATCAAATATTCCAAAATAAATATATAAATTAAAATAAATACATATTACCTATCTTAAAATTTAGAAACGGATTTGATGTTCAGAATATTTTTTCCCTTTCCTGAAAACACTTTACAATTTATTTTTAAAAATACACCATTAACACTTTTCTATCATGATTAACTGAAGTCCTTTTAATGTTTCCGTTAATATTTTTAATTAAGATAATTTTCAGTTAAAAATTTCGTATCAAGGCTTAACCGATTTTCTATTTTTTTTAAGCTTCAAAACTCACTAATACAGCTTTGTATAATATAACTTCAAAAAAATGAGTAGTGAATAATTTATACAGTTATTGAATTAATATATTGATTATTAATTTTAATAAATAGAATTGAAAGTTAGCACCTAATTTTGAATTTTCCAAGACAAAGCATCTTAAATATTGATGTCAGAACTTTCTTTGTTGATTAATTTTGATATATTTGAAAGAGAATAGAGAAGAAAATAATTTGTCTGTTAAGGGATATTATTGGTTTGATTAATATTTATCAATTTAATTTTATTAATATTTGCTAGTTTAAATGAATTTAATATTCATTGTATTTATTGTTCTCAATTTTATTCATATTTATAACTTTCAATATTTATTAGTTTCGATGTCTATTAATATTTATTGTTTTCGATGTCCATTAATATTTATTGCCTTCAATATTCATTGATATTTATTAGTTTCAAAGTTTATTAATATTTGCTAGATTAAATAAAGATTAATAAAGGTAATTGAATTGCAAAAATAATGTGGAAAAGGGATCCATACTTTGAAGTCAAAAAGAAAAATATCCATTGTTAAAAAGAAAATAAAAAGGCTTGAAATAAGTACATTTAGTGACTTTTAAAGGCGCAAAGAATATTTTTAGATAAAAATTTAATTTTTTAATCGTTAATTATTTTTATTTTACTGAAAGAAATATAATATTATATCTTATAGATTCTACGCTCTTCCTAACATGGATTCAAGTAAATTTTATAAACACAGTATTCAAGTAAATATAGGTCTGATGTCGACATCAAGAATTCTTTATAATACTCGCTTCTTCTAATAATTTTTTTTGGAGGAAAAGAAATTTGATAATAAGCTAGATAAAATCTGACCATTATATTTTACTATCTAAACGGATCCATTTTTGCCCCAAATCTGATTTTCTTTTTATGAAACATTTTTCACAAACTAAGCATTAGAAGAATACATTCAAGTTACCCTCTCATCTTCTAAGTCTTTATTTTTTCCAAACTAAATCTATATAAGTTCAGCACCGATATGTTGTAATCTTGGTATAGCGTATATTTCATCGAAGGTATCATAGAAGAATATTGCTTTAAAGATCTTATATTTTTATGCAAGAACAGGGATCACATCTCCATGCATATCTGATCACCTGGTAGCCTGTTCTCCTATCATTTTCAGTTTGTATTATAAAATATTCAATAACTGTTGGACTTAGTTCCCCTTTCAATTTGGTGGGGGTATTTTGTTATGTACAAAGTGCGGGCTAAAGCTTCTTCGATAACGGAGTTTCCAAGGTAAAAAAAGACTTTGAAAACTTCAAGTGAAATATTCTTAGTACGTATTTCTTATTCGGGAAAAAATAGTTTTTTGCCTACCTAAAAGTGGATGAATCTTTATGATAGATATTTCTTAAACCATCGAAACTTTGAACGTAAATAATAGATTCCTGGATGAGAGTTAGAAGAGCAAGTTTCTTGAACCTTTTTTTTCGCCAAGCATACACTCTTGGGAGATAATTTTCGTATAGGCTTACACTATCAAAAAATGGGTTGCAACAATATTATTGTGTTGGCAGGGTTGGCAGATTTGGCATGAAATGTGTTTTGTAAATATTTCACGTTTGACCATTCTGAGTAAAATTTTCTTGAAGTTTGCATTTGGAATATTTGTTATTGATAATCCACAAAGCTAGCATATTTAGAAATTTGATTATATATAATCGTTTATAGGTTGCTCAATCATTAAATAATTATATTTTAACTGACGAAAACGGTTGGTTGAACCGTAACGAAATTAGTTGTTATTACTCGCCAGAATACTTTAATGATTTCATTTGTTTTCGAGCAGATTGATGCAATATCACCTGGTCAAAAAAGGAAATTACGGAATTATCAATTGTTAATTCAACTAATTATACTGATTAGCAATTGTAACTCAATCAATTATACTGATCTAACAAATTGCCGATTTGTATTTTAGATTGATATATACGTCAGTAACATATTAAGTATAATCTAGCTATCCGCTCTGCATTGGTGACGATATTAGCATGTTTGATTTAAAAAAATATATATATTTTATCAAAGCCAGTCATGCTCTTTATTTAATGCGCACCACTGAAGAATCTCTGCCTTCCCAATTGCATCATTAAAACCCTTTCCTTCTTCTCCTAACCAATCCATTAATCATAGTCAAAACTAAGGCCATGTTATATTGCAATTAATATCTGTTGCAAGAAAGCGAAATTCCAAGATGGAATAATTTTCATATAGTATCAGTTATGAGTTTCGGCGCAAATGCGAGAGTATAACTCATCGAACACTTCATTTCGTTTCGACGGGGAAAGAATCGATCATCAGGATCAACAAGTATCTGAGACAGCAAAACCGGTTATCAACCCATTCTTGGACAATTTCATCAACAAAGGAATACAATGAAAAGGTTTCTATCTGCTGTGTTAAGAAATTTTATATAAACATTGCGTTTTATTAACTTTGTGACTGGTAAATTGCGAATCACCTGACTGATGATATTTCAGGCTCGTTTTGCCAGTATTATTTGAAATATTTAATGAAAATTATTATGTTGTACAAAAATAATTCTTGGAATGTAAACAATACTGGTAATAATTATTTAGATATTGCACTTGACGGATAAATGTTGACAGAAAGAAGAAAAAGCAAAGCTTTAATTAACACCAAATTAATTGCAAGTGATTTTAAAACAATATCATTTGTTAATTATATTTTTAAACAAACCGTTTGTGGCAACACTAATGAATAGTCTTCTGTTTTGTTAAGCTTTTTGGAATGAAGTAAATTTTCGTCTTTCGGCTGCAATTGTCTGAATACTTTAGGAATACAGAATTAACTCCGCGTTGGTTTTTAAATAGTAATGATATCAGATTCGAAGAAAGACCAAAAGAGAATCTGGTAATTCGCTGAGAAAACCTGGTCGTTAAGCTACCAAGTTGACACAGAACGTGGAAGAATGGATTCAACATTGGGGATATAAGCAAATGTCTTCATTATGGGACTTGAAGTTTCGAATTAGCAGTAGAAACCATGGAAAGATTAAGTTTCCATTATTGAACGAATGGCCTGGGGCATTTAAAAATCTTCTAAATGGAATTGACGAACATCAGGTACAGTGTTGGCCAACTTAGGGTTAACGAGAGAAAGAGAACAGGGGATGACGAACCTTAATCTCCATCATTTAGGAAGTATTATCGTTTTACATGATATATTATACAGATAGACTGTGTAATTTAAAATAGATATTGGGTTTTTAAGACGATGTTTATATTCTAATGAAATCGTACTCTGTTCACAGCTCTTAATATACATTTGGATTACAATTTTAGTGTAAGAACCATGTACCAAATTTCATTTGTCTAATTCACACCACTGTTGGTTAAATATTTTTACAACATTTTCTCTCTCTATGCCGTATAAAAGAATTAAATAGATTATGAAACTTCTATCCATGAAATAATTGATTCATTTATATCTCTGAGATTGATAGTTGTTTCAGATATCTTTTTAAAAAATTCATAAATCATCGAAACAATAAATTCTTCTAGTAATCTGTTCAAAGGATAAAAATTCCACATTGATTACACATTACTTGACGAGAATCACTCAACTCATTTTATACTCTATCAATTTGATAATTCATCCCACTTTGGGTTAAATGCTTTGAAGATTACAACTTTTTCTTTCCATGTGGAATAAAAAAAATTTTAAAAAAATTTGAAGCTTTGCTTTATCAAACAATTGATTCATTTAACATTTGAAATTGATAGCTTTAGATATCATTTGAAAGACAATACACGAACTATTGAAACAACCAATCCTTATTGCATATATGTGGGAAAGGGGATAAATTGATTGATGAAAAGCTACTTGATCAGAATTATTTAACTCTTTTTGCACTCTATCAGTTTGATAGTTCGTTCCGCTGTTGGTTCAAATGTTTTGAAGATTACAAAAATTTATCTCTCTATGTGAGTATAAGAATTTAACCCTTTCTTTATTGACGTTACTTAAAAGTACCATTTAAATCTAGCTTATATCTTTACTAAATGACTATTTCTGCTGATTGTATTCTAAAGAACACGGACAATGTAATCGAAATAACAGGAAATTAATACAAACCAAAAGTAGGAATAAAAAATATCTAATTAATAATTACATTAAGATCTTTCTGTTAGTTACATTTTTTTCTTGGGTTCCCTGGGATTATTCTGCAAGAAAACTAAACTACTGGTTCAAAAACGAAGTTGAAAAATTGATGGCAAAGGGTTAAAAGACCAGGAAGTTTCTGTTCATGAAATTATTTATCCATTTCATGTTCATGATTGATAGTTTCAGATATCGTTTAAAAGACAATACACAGAAGAAAACATTCAGTCATTTTGATATATATATGTGGGAAGAGAAAAAAAATTCTTATTGATAGAACACTACTTGATCAGAATTACTTAATTTCCTTTATACTCAACCAATTTGATAATTCACTCCTCTGCTGGTCAAATGTTTTGATGATAACCGCTATCTTTCTCCGTGAGCAAAAAAGTTTAAAATATTACGAAACTTTGATCCACGAAATAATTAATTCCTTTCACGACTGAGATTGATAATTTCAGATATAATTTGAAAGACAATACATAAAATGTTGATATAATCAATCTTTTTGCGTAGATGATAAAAATTCCTTATTGATAGAACACTACTAGATCAGAATTGCTTAACTCCCTTTATACTCTGTCAATTTGATACCATTCGATCTTATCAATACCACACCAACTTCGAAGACTACTTACGGATTTTAAATCGACAATTTCACTCCCTGGTTGAATCTACCTCGGAATTCTGGATCTAATCTCATAATGCCTTCTTGTGGCCGACCTTAATTCTCTTAATTAACGCCTGCAGGGTTAATCAAAGTTTGAGAAGATTCCCCTCTCCCCGCACAGGAAGGATTACATCACCGGTTCTCTCGCAATCTCGCCAAGTTGCGTCTCAAGACAGGACTCTTCTTTGCTTTCACGCAATTTCCGGTTCCGGACGTGATCAGAAAACTTCCTGTTCTCTAGCGCTTGTTAACCGTAAACATATACATTACGTAAATTAGATAAACTTTGAAAGTGATTGCAAAATGCTACGTGTGAGGGATCAATCGCTCGAATGATATGCTAATAGGTTCGGCTGTTTTTAATTAATTTGAATACTTTGTTGGGGTAATTATTAAGTAACAAATAAGTTAGCTTAATAGTTAATTCTTATCAGGGAAACTTTGAAAGCGAAAATTTTATTTTTATGAGATTCTTTCCAACCGATATTTATTGTGAACATTTTTCAAGAGCTGATATTTAGTATTTAAACAGAAAATAATGTTTTTATTTTTTATTCTTTTTTATTATTAAATTTATTTATCATTTATATTTTTAATTGTATAAACTCATTTCATTGTGTGCAAATTTTTAAAACAGAGATTTTGATTATGAATATTTAAGCATTTAGATCAATGATAGAATATTTTGAAGTTTATAATATCTGATTTGCCATTTTGACTTACATATTTACTTCAGAAAGTATATCTAACATTTAGAGATATCAGTATTTGTTGTTACACATCCCATATAGTTTACGTTCAATTCTTACCACTGAAATTATCCAAACTATAACGCGAGTATCATTAAGGTACGTTATTTATTACATTATTTCAGGTAGTGCATTTTTTACCCATCAGATTTAAAAAATGTATGTTTAGTGTAGTTATATTAACGTCCCGTTTTAAAACAACACTAGAGTAATTTTGGGATTGATCTCATAACTTTTAACCGTTGTGAGATGACCAGGACGACGCCTGAACTGGCGACCCCTCTCCATACCAGCTGAAGGAAGTTTGACCAGGAAAGATTTAACGTGCTATAGAATTTCTTACAAACGATTTTTCGGTTTAATTAGGACTCGGGTCTGACACCCTCCGACTCCAAAGTCGAGACGATATTACCAAGCCAGTGGGATTCAATTGAAAAAAAAAAGTCGATAAGGGTTGAAGTTTGGATATAATTTTTTGAAAAATGCTACGAAATACTTATCGTTAAAATTTCGCATAAAATAGGCTGAGGGAGTATTTATAAAATGTAAAAAAAAAAACACCCGTCAAAACCAAAAGAATTTTTCTTTTTTTTTGAAACTTGACATTTATACGATGATTCGTTCTGAATATTGCAGATAACTTAATAAACATTGACATTTCCTAATTCCTTACTTAAAAACGAAGTTGTTCTTCAATTCATTCATACAGAAATAGTAGAAATTTATTCAATGATTTATTTAGAAACTTGCAGATAATTTAATAAAAAAAATCTATGTATCTTAGTTCCTGACCTAAAAATGAAGGCCCCCCCCCACCTTCAATAAAGTTTTGAAATAATAGAAAATTTTCAAATGATTCTTTCAGAAAGATGCAGATAAAACTAATACATGTATCTTAGTTCCTTACATAAGAGCGAAGTTGTCTCTCGATTAGTATTATACTTCACTGAGTGATGTGGATCGAATATGATAATTCTATCAGAATTGTACTTCGATCCAGTATTATACTGGAGTCAATAATTCTATAAATAAGAACAAAAACTTAGAAAAAAAATAACTGGGTCATACACATGGTTCAGGTTTTTTAGACTTTTGCTACCATACTGCTGAAAGAGCGACTTGAAAGCATTGAGATGATTATATTCAAGAGCAAATTATCACGTGATGATCAGAGCTAATGAGCAAAGCTGAGTCATATTGACTCCTACCTCCAGTTACGGGTTAAGAATAAAAAAAAAATAATAATCCTTCAACTGAGATCTAAATAGCTTGCAAAAAATGTTGATTGAAATTAAGTTTCAACATAATAAGAATAATACGGTTAAATTAGAAGAATACAGTGGCTAATAATAAAATGTTTCAATTTTATTTAGTTATATATATATATATATATATACATACACACACAATAAACCATATCCATAAATACCAGGACCTCTTCAGGGTTATACAATAGCTGAGACCAAACTGCCAATCATAATCAGCCGAAAATACAACTTCAAAAGTGTAACTTATTTTTGTTCCCCCCATGTAATTATTACCTTACCAAAAAACTGAATGTAGTCGTGTAAGATTCGACACCAATGGGATTCTCTGTGGAGATACCTGGATGGTTTGTCGTCTCTATCTTTTGCTTCCTTTTTTTTTCTTCCATTTTGTGCCCTTCTAACCGGTTAGATAACTTAATGTTATAGGCACCGGGGGTGCGGGATGGCGTTATGTTATGTTATATATATACACCCACACACCCATCAAAAATTCTAAAAAGCATTTTGAACTTATACTGTGTATCAAAATATAACTTTTCCTCTTAGTTAAGGAATTCTGTAA